>VDFB02382550.1:0-58792 GCA_007258455.2 Sequoia sempervirens
GGAAAAGGTGCACATAGGATCAAAGACAACAAGGAGGCCTTCTATGATGATTTATGGAAAAATTTTACTCTCTTTAGTAAACAATTTAAATATTTCATTATTTATTACTTCTTTAATGTTTCAAGTTATATACGATGATTATTGCAAAAAAAACATGAAAAAAAATACTTTGTATGTAAGAATTACGAGCATTTAAAATTCTAAAACTTAAGGAGGAACTTAAAATGATTAAATAATTATTTTTTTATGCTTAATATCTCACAATAATCATATCCATTGTGTATACCTCTGAATCACCTTTCCAACGCCCATAAAAAATCAAAATTTTGATCAATAACGTAAAAGTTATGCCCATTTTACTCGAGTGCGCTTTTTGGGCTTTTCAAAACAGATATCCATTTTTAGCAAAAAAGATATTGCTTTTTGAAAATATAAAATTAACTAAAATACTTATTTAAAATTGATATCCATTTTTCTTTACAAAATAGATATCCATTTATCTTGCAAAACGAATATCCGTTTTGAATACATAAATTGATGAAAATTAATTTTGGGAAACAAATACCATTATTATCGATATATGTTATTAATGGATATATGCTATCAATGGATATACATTTATTAACGGATATTCATTTTGGTTTGGTATTACCAAACCAAAATCAAATTTTATCAGACCCATACAAAAAGTCAACTTTTTTATTTCATGATTTTTGACAAAGTAAAAACACGTTTTTTTCTCATTGCCATGTTTTAGCCCCACATGATCTTGCACATGCCCACTCCATAACCAAAAAATATACAACATAAAAATAGGTCAACATGATCTATTATCACTCCTATAAACTCATTACAACACAACCGTACAAACCCTTAAGTTCGACACCAAAGAAATTTATGACCTCAAGTGTGCAACACCAATTAGGTTGACACTAAACACTTCCATGGTGGAAAGAAGTGAAGGAAAACCATGCTATTACTTAATTGATACCCAAATCCACATCACCACACTACTCAACACATCCACAAACAACAACCATTCTCCACAATTAACGCTAGCATGCCAGGTCGACCAAACCTGCACTAACACTAACAAGCAACTCTTAACACACCTCTCTAGGTCCAAAAACTTCTCACAAATCATAAAAAAACACTTCAAAACATCTTAGAATATTCCACATTACCAAAATATTTTCCACAAATACTACAACCATCTGAAACTCAAGAACACCTTCATTTTGTGCAACTAGACATACTGGCACAAACATCCAACATACCAAACAACTTTATGAAGCAACTCAGCATGTGAAACTTCAAAGTAAGGTATATATAGACGATATAAGCACGTTCCTAGGTCTACAACACTAGAACCTTCATTTCAGAGAAATGTGAAGCAATTTCATTTCTCCTAGACATCCTATTTCACCAGATAGACAAATTTCCAAACACATCTTCCACTGTAGTATGATCCAGAACTTGAAACTCTGGATATAAAACCTCTGAACACTTATGATCATCATATCCGAATTGCACAAGCATATCTTCAGCCATGAAGAAATACATAGTACAACAATGAACACCAACTTGTCACACTAAACTCTCTTTTATTTTATTTTTTTCAAAAGCACTTGGAAACCAAGTGAACAAACTATTAGAATTGTAAAACAAGCACAAAACCACGAGCCACACGATCAAACAACAAACAAAGACACCTTCCACGCAAGATATATGCAAACAAGAATTTCTATATTCATCAACAAGGAAAAGTTACAGAAGAAGCTTTCAAGAAGATATAAAAGGCGTGATATTTCCCATGAATAATATCTGAGTGATTACAAAGAGGGTTGAATGCTTATAAGAGAAAAGCCCTAAATGAGAAAGGGATCAAATCATGACAAGTGTCAACATCACATGAGATGAGACATAATGATCTACTATTAACTCAACTAATAAAGCATTCCAAAATTTAGCTAAAGCATGTGAGAATGAATTAGGCTGACAATCAATTAAAGATTAATTAATTATTAGCTAATGTATGACAACTCTAACACCCCCCCTTAAGATGAACTTAGGGAATAGCTAAAAACCCTAAAAGGAATGCAAGATGGGTCCCAACAAACAAGGCCAAGAAGGTACCCATGTACAAATAGAAGATCTCTATAATGTGGAGAAATAGAGAAAACCTCATGGAAAAAACTCTACTCCAAAAGAGATGAAAGCCAAGTGAAGGACTGAAGAAACCTCTAAACAAGACAAGGTTGTCCCAAAAAAATAGGAACAAAGAGAACACCACAAAAGCATGAAGAAGCTACAAAAACTGTTGAAGAAGGATTGCTGAAATGCTAAAAGAAGAACCTCCTCTGTGATCATAATCAAGAAGACAAGAATTTGCATGAGTGCCCCCAATGACACTACTCGAATAAGATGGAAAACAAAGGCAAACACCTAGAACTTGAAGATACTGATGGAAAAGGTACCAAAATTCTAAAGAACTGATCAAGTCAAAATGGAAGGTTTCCTCCAAAAATAGGAATGCAAGAGTGCCCATATGGTAAGTGATCCATCTCACCGAAATGGATGGGTAACCAGCCACTGCATCTGTCTAGTACATAGGAACAAAAATTGTATACATAGCTCACTCCAATGAAACCAAGGAAGCAATAACACCAACAGTAGAAACCCCCCCATAATGCTAAAAAGGGAGAGGCATGACAGATACACTAAAACTGAATGCCTAAAAGTAGTGCATGAAGAGGAACCAAGAGCATTTGAAGGTGCAATCATGAAAGTACAAGAAAATAGAAAGGATGTAAAAACAAAAGTCACATATGCATGAGAAAGGTATGAAGGAAAACAAAGGAAAACACCAACCCCCATGGAACTTTATATCATAGTGTGAGTACAATAAGGCACAAAGTGATGTGCGAGAATCCAAATATATGTGCAATACAAAGGCACTTTATCTCAGTGTGTTTACAAAAATCATAAGTGCTTAAAATGGAAGCTCAGAATGTCATAAAAAGACACAAGACTGAAAATACATGAACAACTGAAAACGAAGTAGCCCACGCAAATGAGAAGTTCCTAGGAGCTAATATGTCCAAGTAATTCACCAGAGTGTGAAAACACAAAAATATGAATAAAATATACTTGAAGAAGAATCTAGAAAAATTGCATGGATAGAATTGAAGAGCTTTGAAAGATGGTTCCAGCGCCACTGAGATAGCGAAAAACAAAGAAACTAGTCAAAAGTTAAGAGCTCAAGACTAAAAACAACTCCTCTGACTCCTTTGACTTCAACTAATTGTAGAATGCACCAACAAGAAAATGAAGCAATGAGACCCACACCACTGGAAAGTTGGAAGAACCAGCTTTCTGATGATGTCTTGTTTGTCAAAAAATGATATCGTATGCCCCGGATACGACCAAAAGAAAAAAAACACCCCTTTTAGGGCACAAAGGGGGTCAAAGAGGGCCATTGACTACGTCCATATTGTTGATGTCATGCAGATGTTAGCATGATGTTAGTAGAATATTCCGCAGAATGTTCTCCACCAATAAAAAAAATCCACTCCTCTTGCACAAAAAATGGTGACCGGTATATTCTCTGTATGGACAAAATATTCTTTGTCGTCGTTGACTTGAGAGTGGTTAGGAAAATTCACCATCTGCCGAAAAATCATGCATGTCTAGAATGGGGAAGGATGTTGGAAAGACCAGCCCGACACTGGCAAAGAAGAAGTCCATTGGTGGGGGAGAAGGAGCTGCCAACAACTAGAAAGAAGCAAAGTTGGCAAGAAAAAGAACCGCTAGTTAGTTTGGAAGGCACACCAGATGGTGGGTAGAGTGTCGTCAACTGTCATAGGGCCCGTAGATCATATGACCTGCACAAAGCATTAAGCCTATGCAAGCTTTAAATTTAATGCTTCAAAAAGACTTTAAATGGCCCTTTTCATTACTTTTTGTTTTTAAAAAAATTAAAAAAAACTTTACAATATATTTTTTGAATTTTTCTGACAAAAAGTAAAGCCAAAAAATTAAGAAAATTACCAGGGCATGTAAAAAAAAATTCCTCAATCTGCATTTGATGACTGTATAGACAATTTTTTTTGCCTTAGAGGTTAATTGCTTAGATTTCAACAATTTGACAGGTGATCTTAGGGTTTTTGGGCATTTTGAGCGTGATGGTGATGTCCGTTTGGGCTCAAAATGCACCAAAAATACAACTACCCTCTAGATCCGAAGATAAAGCAACCACTTCAAAACCTTATAGATCTAGCGTCCAGATTTGAAATCAAGCGAAACAAAAGCCAAATTTGACTTTCTCAACAACTTTAGATCCAACGATGAGGTTCTTTTCACACCAAAATGCATCGAAAGATTCTCACCTCCAAAATTTGCAAAAAAGAGCAAAGGGGATTCAGATCTGAAGCCTGCAACCCTTGTTGAAGAAGAAAACCTCATAAATCGAGAAGGGGTTCGCTGAATCCACACTCTGATACCATTTTAGAATTGTGAAACAAGCACAAAACCACGAGCCATAGGATCAAACAACAAACAAATACACCTTCCACGCAAGAGATTTGCAAACAAGAATTGCTATATTCATCAACACGGAAAAAGTTACAAAAGAAGCTTTCAAGAAGATATGAAAGCCGTGATATTTCCCGTGAATAATATCTGAGTGATTTCAAAGAGGGTTGAATGCTTATAAGAGAAAAGTCCTAAATGAGAAAGGGATAAGATCATGACAAGTGTCAACATCACATGAGATGAGACATAATGATCTAATATTAAATCAACTAATAAAGCATTCCTAAGTTTAACTAAAGCATGTGAGAATAAATTAGACTAATAATCAAATAAAGATTAATTAATTATTAGGTAATGTATGATAACTCTAACACAAACTTCATCAACAACATTACTAACATCTCTGTAACACATCTACATCATTTGCAACACTTCTCATCAACTACAATGCATCCAAAAAATATTCTCAAACATACAAGTCAAGCTTCCAACAACTTCTACAACTATATTGAAGTAAGACATTAAATACAACACACAAGCAACTCACAAACAACTCAAGCTTCCAATATCTCCAAACTTTTAACATTTACATGTGAAAATCAAAACTTGAGGCAACAAGCATAATATCTTTTGAAAAGAAGATATGTTCATGCTTATGAATGTGATTTTTCAAATGATCATGCAATATCTCTATAGAATATACCTTCAATACATGATGTGATAATTGAAATAATATGAGATACATGATTATTTAGAGATTGGATATATTATTAGAGATTCTAGATTTGTGAAAGAAGAGGTAGGTTGATAGATTGTTGAATGAAGAAATGAATGGTTTTAAATAATTCACTCTATTTAGAAACTTGAGTTTTCTTTTCCCTTTTTGATATAAAATTGATTTGATTTCATATTATACTTTCTTGCATGATATTTTATTTATGTTATTTATGAATGTGCAAACATAGATTAATGAATTATAACTTATATGGCTTTAGGAGTGGAAGAGAATTTTTTTGACAATGAGTTAATTATAGAATGATGACAGGATAACAAATTAATTATTTACATAATTAATTAATTATGCGTGCATGGATTTAGTTAGGAATTGATTAGTTGATTAATTAATTAACAATAATAAATAAAACAAATAATTATGAAGTGATGAACATTAAAATGCGATGAATTGATTAACACAATGTAATTAAATAATTCACATAGATTTAATTAAGAATTAGTTAACTTTAATTCATAATAATTAATTAGCTAATGGAATGTGATGAGATAAATGAGATCAATTAATTAATCTGTAGAATTAATTAATTGAGATAGTAATGTCTAGAGTGAATTGGGTAGGATGAATTAATGTATAGGATTAACAATATAAGGTGGCAAAATCTAGGTTTCTACAAGTTCAATAGGATAACAACTATTATAGATTTTGTTTTGAGCATTATATAGAACATGGTTATTATTATTTCAATATCATGGTTCTAGATATCATTTGACTTTACCTAATTCCCACCTAGTCATTGAGATTACTAGTTGCAAGTGAGATAATACATTATTTTTGGCATCCTTGGTGGCCCTCTTGAAGGGAATGAGGTTGTATTTTTTATTTGAGATTAGATTCTAAACTAGTTATGATACACATTTATATTTTTTTATATGCAGTAATCCATGATTGTAAATGACTAAAACTCTAGAAGAAGCATGATAATTGATTAATGTGAGAATCCATATTGACATGTAGAATGGTACTTGTTGGTTTGATATTTTAGTTATAAGACCCAAGAGAAATAGTACTTTTATAAAAAATCATTATTTATTTTTTGAACATACATACATGTATGTTAGCTAAGATGTAAGACTAAATAAAGTAGTCGGCTAATATAGGAAATGTTGATCTATGAATTTATAGAAACTAAATTGGATTTGTAGTAAAAGAAAACAATTATAGATGAAAAATTCAATTAAGGCAAATATTTTAAAACTAGTTTGTTTCCAATATTGAAATTATTAGAGGAGGGATAAATTCAAGATAAAGTGTAAGTAGAGAGAAGTCACATACTTAACAATCTATTGTGTAGCTTAAGTTGAAGAAAAGTACAAGAGAGCAGAGCTTGATTTCCCATTTGAGGATGATTCAATGTTGAATCCCTATTGTAGGATTTTGTTGGACCAAAACCCCATAATTTAGGAGGTGTGATTTGAATTTGGTTGGATAAAATATTTAGTTTCGATGAGTTGAGAAGTTGTCCTTCATGTGAGTGTTTTTTAAGAAGTGGAGTTGGATCAAAATACAAGAAGTGGAAGCTTTTTAATTTTTTTGGCTAGGTATGAAATAGTATTATTATTTGGGATATTGAGGAATTGGCCATCAATGGGAGTTCATTGGGATGATAGTTATGATAATAAGTAAACTTATTCCATATATATTAAAATAGAAATCTAAAAAATTCTTCTAGCCGTAGAATTAATTCACCTCCTAGTTTCTTCATTTGAAAAACATTGTACAATACCTTTTATTGATTCTTGAACTCATTTTTGGAAATAATATACCCATTGGGGGATGTGCCAAAAGGTCTAGAGCTCATTAAGAAGATTGAACTATAATTCCAATCCTTACTTTCAAGGATGTTTAGATTTTAAAGGGTACAAACTTTGCCTTGTTGCCAAAGTATAGTTGGTTATTGTTTTATGTATAAGTGAAAGGATTTCTTGTTTCAAGTGTTCTTAATGACTCTTGAAAAGGACCAATCTTATAAATATCGTATTTCACTATATTATGGGTGTGATAGGCTTCCTTAGAAGAATTGAGATACAGAAAATTATATAATGTCTAAAGAATCTTTAAGAAATAAATTTTGTATATTTAATAGATGATGGACTATTTTCTAGAATTTTTGTTATATTAAATTTATTTATAATAAATTATCTGTATTATATATTTAATAGTATTTTTGGCTTATACAAGCTTTAAAATTCAAACATCTCATGATATAAATATATAAAAATGTAGACATGGAAAATATAACGACATACTTGATCCCAATTACTAACACCATTTTGTCTCAAATCACCTTCTCAGCTTATCATCACTCTTCATCCCTTAATTAAATAAATAATTATTTATTTGATTAAGTCATTCTCTCTTGTTAATTAAATCAATCAATCTGATCTAATTAACCCTAAGTCTTTATTTAATTAAATAATTCATTTTATTTGATTAAATCTCTAAAGTCACCCTATTAAATTAAATAAATTAAATCTTGTTTAATTTAATCTAACATAATCCCCTTTAGTTAAATAAATCAAATCCTTTATTTAATTGAATCTAAATCATATTCTTCTTATTTTTTTATTTAAATCAACCCATAAATCTAAATCAATTAGTCACATCATCTAATGCCTCGTTAAAACCTTGATTAAGTTAATCCTAATCTCTAAAATTTCTCTAGCTTTTGCCAATTGCACATGAAAATACATTTAATGGATTTTTTAAATCCCTATTTTCTTTCAGCTTGGCATCTTTAGGGGAATATTCCTCCAAGTCTAAAAATCCCTCCAAGTGGATTTGTCCTTCCAATAAGACATTCATTCCCTCTTGCATGTCCTTGTGCATTGAGCCAAGTGGCATTTAATTCATTATTTTTCCCTCTTGCATGTCATTTCACTATTTTCAAATTCTACCTAATTCCATTTATTGTGCACATTCATCAAAATGTGCTCAAGCTTCCTCCATTCACATCTTGACAAGTGGCACTTTCCCATTGGGTGTTGAATGATCCCACATTGCTCCATTTTGCTCATCTCTTCATCTTGTCCTTCTATAAATAGAAGGCTCATCCTTTGTTTTGATCATCCACAATTTGAGTAAACTTACTATACTCAATTTCATCTTCAAACATATCCATCTTCATCCATTTTATCAAGTTTATAGCTAGGTTATGCAGGTTTTTCATCATGGAGCTCAATTGAATCAACATCAAAATACATCACTTATCAACATTGCATCATAAGAGTTGGGAAAGGGCCAATTTCCACATCAAATTAGCACCAATTCCCCCATGGGATCAAGAGTTTGCTTTACATTGAATAGGATTTGATAGCTTTTATTTATGTTTGTTTATGTTCATCTCATTTCTTATTCTTTGTAATTTAAATGGATTTCATGGGGAATCTTGATTCTCATTTGCATTTGATCTAATTATGTGTTTGTTTCTTGTGTTTGTGCAAGTCTAGGATCTAATTATGTAAACTACACCACACCCACAAACAAAAACATGCAGGTTGTAGCTTGAGTATGCAAACCAGTTTGACCTAAACCCTAAATTGCAAAAGGGACCGCCACGGTGCACTTTACATATGTGGTTGGGTTTGGAATTTAAACCCTAGTTCCAAACTATGTCGCAGCATCACTACTCATGACTGCAACACAATTTGAGGCTGCACGACACCGATTTAAACTTTCCAGCGATGCACTATAGGACCGCTCCTAAAAAACTAAAATCCTAGGCTAATAAACGTGCACAAAAAAAAAAATGAAGTCGGGTCAAGTTGACTCATCGGTAGTCCAATGCCAGGAAGCCTTTGGTGTGTCCATACTTTGTCGGAAATGTGTCAGAGAAGTTGTCGTTGCACCATCTTGCGAAGGGGTCAGAGCTCAAAATTGCAAATTCTCTAAAGGCTGAATGTGAAAATGAATTGGAAGTGGCCCCTCAAGGCCTATGTAAGCCTGAAAATTAGGGTTTTTTGACCCTATCTAGCCATCTAGCTAGGGTCTTGGACCCCTGATCCAGTTTTTGCCCGTCCAAGGGCCATTTTGCACCATTTTTTGCGTTTTATCTCATTTTTTCCATTCTAGAGTCTTTTCGGACTCGTTGGGCACCTTGTCCCTCTTTTTCGCGAGTTCACCCAAAAGTCTGAATTTTTGTTCGATCTCTCAAGGGGGCAGTATATCGACATGTTTTCTCTCACCAGGGCAGTAGCGGGGAAAATTTTGAAATCAATTTTTTTTTACTTTTGATCGAGACACTTTATTCTTTGAACCAATGTAACGAGTATTTTGATTCAAAGAGGGGCAAAGTATAGACATGGAAAATTTATCGACATACTTGATCCTGATTACTAACACAATTTCGTCTTGAATCACCTTCTCAACTTATCATCACTCTTCATTCCTTAATTAAATAAATAATCATTTATCTGATTAAGTCATTCTCTCTTGTTAATTAAATCAATCAATCTGATCTAATTAACCCTAAGTCTCTATTTAATTGAATAATTTATTTTATTTGATTAAATCTCTAAAGTCACCCTATTAAATTAAATAAATTAAACCTTGTTTAATTTAATCTAACATCATCCCCTTTAGTTAAATAAATCAAATCCTTTATTTAATTAAATCTAAATCACATTCTTCTCATTTTTTTATCTAAATCAACCCATAAATCTAAATCAATTAGTCACATCATCTAATCTCTCATTAAATTAATGAAACCTTGATTAATTTAATGATTAATTTAATCATAATCTACAAAATTTCTCTAGCTTTTGCCACTTGCACATGAAAATACATTTAATGGATTTATTAAATCCCTATGTTCTTTCAACTTTGCATTTTTAAGGGAATATTCCTCCAAGTTTGAAAATCCCTCCAAGTGGATTTGTCCTTCCAATAAGACATTCATTCCCTCTTGCATGTCCTTGTGCATTGAGCCAAGTGGCATTTAATTCATTATTTTTCCCTCTTGCATGTCATTTCACTATTTTCAAATTCCACTAATTCCATTTATTGTGCACATTCATCAAAATGTGCTCAAGCTTCGTCCATTCACATCTTGACAAGTGGCACTTGCCCATTGGGTGTTGAATGATCCCACATTGCTCCATTTTGTTCATCTCTTCAACGTGTCCTATAAATAGAAGGCTCATCCTTTGTTTTGATCATCCACAATTTGAGTAAACTTACTATACTCAATTTCATCTTCAAACATATCCATCTTCATCCATTTTATCAAGTTTATAGCTAGGTTATGCAAGTTTTTCATCATGGAGTTCAATTGAATCAACATCAACATACATCGCTCATCAGCATTGCATCATAGGAGTTGGGAAAGGGCAAATTTCCACATCAAATTGGCACCAATTCCCCCATGGGATCAAGAGTTTGCTTTATGTTGAATATGATTTGATAGCTTTTGTTTATGTCTACTTATGTTCTTCATCTCATTTCTTGTTCTTTGTAATTTAAATGGATTTCATAGGGAATCTTGATTCTCACTTGCATTTGATTTAATTATGTGTTTGTTTCTTGTGTTTGTGCGGCTCTAGGATCTTGGTTCTACAAAAAGTTAGCTACATAGAAATTTATTTAATTCTCAAATATAATTAAATATTCACATATTATTAACAAGTGCCATGTAGTGGCATACTACATACCAAAAATATTGTTAGCAATAAAATATGTTTTTGTAATAGAATTTGTTTTGTCTTGCAATGTTTTAATAATTTCAACTTCCTCTGTTATAATATGTTATTATGTCAATTAACATATTAATTAAGTTACCAAGAGATCTTAAATACACTTATTTAAAAAATACTAACACACCATTATCTTATTAGAAATGCATTTATAAATATAAAATAAATTATAAAAATATAATATAATTTGAATGCTAAATTAGTAAAGAATAAAAAATAAAAAATCACAATAATTTAGGTAATGCCAAATGTCCATAAATCAGTAGCCAACGTAATGCTCACAAATCATTTATAATTTATAATTTATTTAATAATAAAAAGCTTTGCTTTGAACACACTATTTTATCAATTTATTTTTGTGTTATTGCTCAATGTATATTGAATTTATTATTAATTTAATTATCATTTATTATTAGTAAGTCTAGATAATCTATTAAAAAAAGTTTTTGTTTTAAACATATAAATAGTTGCTTGCATATAAAACATTTAATTCACACAAAACATTGATGTAGTATATGTAACCCTTCAAAAAATTAAATCTTTGAATGTTCACTTTCATATACTTTGAAAATGCACATAACCTTCAAAAATAATCAAAGTCACTGAAACGGTGATGAGTTTAGCTCTATGACTTCTAGTCATGAAACAATAAAATAAATCTATACAAATCAATCAATTTTATGGCTGTGGGTAAGGTGGGCCTAACTCGATTGGCTAAAGCATCTTTTTGTAGACAACAGGTCATGAAATCTAGTCTCTCCAACAAATGAATATACAAATTAAATTAAAATTATACAGTTCTATAACTAAAATAAAGTTGATAAGTAGGAGGTATTTTTCCACAGCGTGTCAAATTATGATATTGCTATCAGGATTCAACCATGTAGTTTCGAGTCAAACTCATTGACCCATGTTTCATGAGTAGTGGTTCAACAAGAACCCATCTCTCATGATATCGAATGGTCCACTTAGCACTCATTGCATCTAGGTGATGCTCCACAGAGGTGAAACGGTCGTGGGAGGTCACCCATCGAGTCTTGCTCCAACTCAAGCTTAACCAGGGAGTTTTCTCCAAGGTTAAGCCCTTGAGTTGTTACTCCATTTGCAAAACCTTTAGCAAGTGTTGTGCCTTATGAACCATTCATAATAGAGCCCCTTTAGCTCATCAATTGATAAGTAGGAGGTATTTTTCCACAGCGTGTCAAATTATGATATTGCTATCGGGATTCAACCATGTAGTTTCGAGTCAAACTCATTGACCCATGTTTCATGAGTAGTGGTTCAACAAGAACCCATCTCTCATGATATCGAATGGTCCACTTAGCACTCATTGCATCTAGGTGATACTAGGTGAAGCGGGTCACCCGGCTCAGCAAGCGCGCTTAACGGGAGTTTTCTCCAGTTAAGCCCGCTTGAGTTGTTACCCCATTTGCAAAACCTTCAGCAAGTGTTGTGCCTTATGAACCCTTCATAATAGAGCCCCTTTAGCTCATCAATTGATAAGTAGGAGGTATTTTTCCACAGCATGTCAAATTATGATATTGCTATCAGGATTCAACCATGTAGTTTCGAGTCAAACTCATTGACCCATGTTTCATGAGTAGTGGTTCAACAAGAACCCATCTCTCATGATATCGAATGGTCCACTTAGCACTCATTGCATCTAGGTGATGCTCACAGAGGTGAAGCACTAGTCCGTCCCGGGAGGTCACCCATCCCATACTGCTCCAGCTCAAGCGCGCTTAACCAGGGAGTTTTCTCCAAGGTTAAGCCCGCTTGAGTTGTTACCCCATTTGCAAAACCTTCAGCAAGTGTTGTGCCTTATGAACCATTCATAATAGAGCCCCTTTAGTTCATCAATTGATAAGTAGGAGGTATTTTTCCACAGCGTGTCAAATTATGATATTGCTATCAGGATTCAACCATGTAAAATAAAGTTGCTCACAAAATACTGTAAACAGACTTATGCAAATAAATATACCATTAACAATATCACGGCCATTTAAAAAATGTCAAGCGTTCCATTGCAGAGCAAAATATATCAATCTGCATGCCAAAATGTAATACAAATTCTTGGGTAACCAAGAATGAAGGCTTTTGACAGTTTTTGATATAGAAAACAGAATAACCAGAATAACCAGCATGTGGCGTCCACATTACAGCCAGAAGTCAAAAATCTGCATACCAGAAACTACTAATACTTTATTGGTGATAAACATGAGTGTTTAATTAATTTATACAGCAGTTTTACAATTAATAAACCTTACCTACAGCTGGGAGATGAGGCGTTCAAATTTGAACCATGGATGATCAATCAAATCTTGAAGAGAAGCAACTGTTATATGGATATAAAATAAGAAATAATGATCTTTTCGACACATTGACTTTGTTAACATGGCTAGGTTTTATTGTTTAAGTAGCTACATTGAATCTTCGACTTAAATTTGTTATTTTAGGGACTAATATATGTTTTTTCTCGATATCTTACAGGAAAGGCGAGCCATAATACAAAATAAGATAATTTTTTTGTTGCAGGTCTTTTGGTCTTCTATGTAGGTAGTCACACCACGTTTCTTCTTGGTCAACACCTTATCTTGTTTGAATCCATTTAATTATTCAATGGAACTACAATGTGAAACTCCCTTGATAAATCCTTCATTTTGCATCAATGTTTTACACTGTTAATCTGGCCATTCATCATGGCAAAGAAGGGCTTCTGTAGCTTTTTGGTATTGTGTTTTGCAGTCCTCTTTCTTAGTCTCTGCAAATGTGAAGGTTTGGATGGAAAACTTGGAGGAAAGCCCACCAAAGACAGAAAGCAAGCAGGTTTCTTTGATTTACACAAGGGCAATCTGCACATCAACCTTACCAACTGGGGAGCTACTCTGGTTTCCACCAAGACCCCTGATAAAAATGGTATTTTTAACTTCCTAAGCATTGCATTTATTTTGGCTCTTTTTTCTTTTCATTGCATTGCTTGCAGAAATGTACCTGATCATCTTACTTTACATCTATTTGCAGGGCATCTAGCAGATATACTTCTTGGATATGATTCTCTGGCCTCATATATGGTAAGTTTATATTTTTTGGCATTTTAATTTAGTGCAGTCATGGATCTGTACATGTACAGGTTTATCATATGGTTGTACTTCTGTGCAGAATACGAGCTCCGGTAGGCCTTACTTTGGTGCCACTGTAGGCCGGGTAGCCAACAGGATTAAGAATGCACAGTTCACCCTTGATGAGAAGACATATCATTTGTTTGCCAATGATGGGAATAATTCACTTCATGGTAAATGCCTTCTCTGCCCGGCTCTGCTTTGTCTAGTTCTTTTCCTAATTTGATTAAAGATGCCCCTAGACATTGAAGTTTATAGATTAAAATTTTCTTCAACTATCTAAAAAGTGGAGAGATCTGGTCATTTTTTGCAATGCACTCTAACAGAGGTTATATAATGCAGGAGGAAAGAGAGGCTTTGACAATGTGTTGTGGAAAGTGAAGAAAATAAAGTGGGGGAGCAAACCATCTATTAAGTTTGCTTATCACAGCTTTGATGGTGAAGAAGGTAAGAATGGAATATCTGCTTATTAGGTCAAATTGGTCAATAGGAGTAGGAGAGCTTGGATGGTTGATATGGGTGTTTATTTTTACAATAAAATCTATCAGATTTGACAAAAAAAAAAAAAAGGCTTCTAGAAAAGCTCTGTGATTAAATTCAACATTGAACAACCATCCAAGATTTGGATCGCACTAACTTGATGACATTTGAAATGTCTTTGCTCCCCTCTCATTGTGATAAGTCCCCTGGTAGATCTACCGGGAAGCAAAAGCCCGTGGGATTTTAATCTGGGAATTACTTTAAATTTACTTATCAGTAAGGAGTAGCGGGTTGCTAAAGCAGGCATTCTTATAAATTTACTCCTCATTGCAAACAGGGTGTTTCTAATGTGGTCATTGTCTTCGTTGCTGCAACAGGATATCCTGGTGATCTAGATGTGTTTGCCACATATACTATAAGCAATGATATGGAGTTGACACTAGAGATGGAGGCAATACCAAGGAACAAGGCCACTCCTGTAAACCTGATCAATCATGCTTACTGGAACCTTGCAGGGCAAGACAGTGGAAGGGACATACTTGACCATTCTGTAAAAATATGGGCTTCACGTTATACTCCCACAGACAGTGCCTTCATTCCTACAGGGCAGATCCTACCTGTAAAAGGAACTCCTGTGGACTTTACTAAAGAGACTATCATCAAGAGCGGAATTAATAAGGTTCCCCCTGGGTTTAATCACAATTATGTTCTTGATGGCCCCAAGTCAAGGAAGGGGTTAAGAGTTGCTGCAAGAGCCAAGGATCCATGGAGTTCAAGAGTGCTTGAAGTGTGGACAAATGCACCAGGCTTGCAGTTCTACACTAGTAATTATCTCAACACGGTGGGCAAAGGAGGTGTGGTATACAAACCACATTCTTCATTCTGCTTTGAGACTCAAGCATTTCCAAATTCTGTAAATCAGCCAAATTTTCCATCTGTGATTGTGCATCCGGGTCAGATCTACCGGCACACCATGGTGATAAAATTTTCAGTTGATCTGTAGTCAACAATAAGGATTGGTTTTATAGCCTGAGAAATAAAGTGGGGGAGCATAGAACCCCTACAGGTTATAGTATTGATTTTAAATGTCTTAATGAAGTAGTACTAAATAAAGTAAGATGTTTAATTGATGGTCTAAATTCTTGGAGTCTTGCATATCTTTTAATCAATAAGTTCAGTTTAATTTTACATTAAACCATAATTTTTAAAAATGGATGGGTGATAAAAAAACACATTCCTAAAATTTAATGAAAGACAAAGTCTAATCTAAAGATAAAAACAAGGTCAAACAACATCAAGCAATTAAAGCAATCCCAATAGAAGGTGGGTCTTTATGTCAAACTTTCCCCAAACATCTCCAGGGGTAGAATAATTAGTAGGCTTCCAACCAATGAGAGCTCTTAACTCTTCAAGAGTATCTTCCAAGGTTAGTTGAGCATAGACTAGGAAGATGACTAGATCCAAGTGAGGAACCTTACTAGAATTAGACCACCCAATAGTGCCACACCCATGAGAGGAAGTAGAGGGCTGTTGAAAAGACAGTATTTTCTACAGGCAGCATTACTTTGGTACGTAGAGGCTGAGAACCAGAACACTAAGAGTCTTTATCATATCTGGAAGATGATAAGCTAAATAGTAAGCTTGTTGGGATCCAACACAATGGCCACTTAGTCAAAGAAAATTATGGGCCAAAGAACAATACACAATTTAATAATATTTTTGTATTTTTCATTTATTTGTTATACTCATTACTATTAAGAATGATGGTACATTTTTTATTATGTCATTCATTAAAATTTAAGAGGTGCGATTGGGTCAGGTTTAACCTTTCATGATTCTATAAGTATTGGTTTCCTTTATTTGTGGCAGTTTAGCTAAAAGTTTGACCCCTAAGTGATATTGATGCGATTCCCCTTACTCGTGGTTGCTTAGCTTAAAGACAACTTTTGGTTTAGATGTATTTTTAGCCACTCATGACAACTTAATTGAAGGATGACTTATAATTTAGATATATGTATGCTTATTCAACTATGTAAAATAAATGTTTATGATAAGTAAAAAATAATTATGGATAATTAATTGTGGTTTTTCCATAGGAGTTGTGAGTGTGGTCTATCAGTGTCACACGAGGGTTGGATATTTTGAAGAAAAAAAAAAAGTTCAGCTAGTCTAGCCCCGTGAAAGTTGGTATCAAAGTCGTAAGGTTGAGTTAGGAACTCCTCCAATACCCAACGAAGTTGGTATCAAATCTAGTGAGTAGCTCTTGGGATACCACGAAGTGGGTACTAGATCCATAAAAAATGGAACTATGGCTCCTCTGATACCTAAAAGACAAGAAAGGGCTTGTCTGAAGGGGGAGTTGTGAGTATGGTCTATCAGTGTCGCTTGGAGGTTGGATAGTTTGGAGAAAAAAAGGTTCAACTAGTCTAGCCCTGTGACAGTAACATTTATAATAAATAAAAAAGTGATGATATATGATTCAATTTAATACAAATTCACACAATTATTGTTATAAATATATCACTCACTACCATAAACTAAAAAATCAAATATACTAATTTTATTAAAGCAAGAAATATTTTAATATTATCTTGAATATTGTGAAGTTTTTTTACATATTTTCATTTAAAGGTTTGTTTAATTGGTTCTCAAAATATTATACTAACTATTAAATATATTTTTTAAAATTAAAATATATTTACTCATTATCATTTTAAAGAATATTTGTGATTCATATAAATTTATTTATTATAGAAGAGAAAATTGTATTTCAATCATTCATCTTTATATTTTATATATATTTTTTGTGGATGTTGTTCAATGCATGATTTTAACATATATGTTATGTTTTTAAAGGAATCTCTTTTAGAACTAGGTATTGGTCTCAAGTTGTGTGTTTAGGATTGTGTATTGAAGGACACCGTCCTAGTATGTACTTTCATTATTGAATATGGACATATGGCATCTCACATTCTAATTTGAGATACAAGGTAGAACCAAAGGGATAACTCAATTAAGAGATTCAATTAGGTTATACGTGTGTGGAAGGGTTATTGTTTATGACAGATTTAAATATGCAAATAACATTGAATATAGGAAAACAAAGAAGACAATTGATAACCATATTAGAATTTTACTAACAAATTTATATTATGCTAGTTCTTTACAAGATTTGTGATGTCCATCTTTCATCTAACCATCATCCTACAAAGAAAGGTCCCATGTACATTAATATATAAAGAGGGAGGAATCAAGTGAAGTATCAATTAGGATCATGATAGTTCATATTTTGTTTTCAATGGTTGCAATTACTCACAACTGCAACCAACAAGTCAAGTCATGTAGTAATGATAGCATAGAATTATGACTTATGGTTTCGAACATAGGTGTCAACTAGGATGATGTTCTTGTTGATAAAAATGTGAAGGCCATCGAGCAACACTTGATATTTATGTAATATTCTAGTGATGTAGAACCTCTTGGATTAGTTTCGCTCCTTAAAGAGCAATGTTACCCATTTTAGGAAAATGTAGTAGGAGATGGGATTGATTTGAAACTTGAGCTTCTATGAAATACTTTGATGGTTTGGAAGAGAAGACCATCTTGTTGTCTTGTTTTTTTAATCCTAACATGAATAACCTAATATAATTATATTGGGATGTTACATTCTAGATTAATCTTTGTTTATTAAAGTGTTTATATGACATCTAAAGAATCCAATAGAGGGGGGAAGTATGGATACAATATTTCTATGTTGAAGACTACATGCAACCTAATATAAGTAAGAATAAAGAACTCAAATATCTTATCTCTTACTTAATTGGTGATGGTGTAGGACTCCTACCAAAATGGATGAAACTTATGGTAAGGTCTTACAAGTCTTTACTTTGCAAATGTAGTAAGACGATGATCCCACATTGGTATGTTCCACTTTTTATCTTAAGTGGGTCACTCAAATCAACATTTTAAACCAAATTTATATTTTCCATCATTTATAACAAACCATAAATAATTTGAAGATGGTGTGAACTTATGTTTTTTTAGTGTGTATATTCTAACTATATATTTTTTAATTTTTTTAAATAATATTTCTCATTTTTTAAACATTTGTTGATAACTTTTTTCTTACTTTATAGTATTTTTAATGAGTAATATTATATCATAATGTATATTTTCTTTTATAGAAATAAGAAATTCATAATATCTTAAATATGGATTTGAAATGACGGGGAATAGGTGAGGTAGGTTTTGAATGGGGGTGATGTATCTATTTCCCTACTTTCATTAGGAAAAAGAGATCCCATAGGGCAAGATTGACTTTCAACCCTTAGGTGAGTCAATCTTAATGGAGATCTTCTTGTTTTCCTTATGACTGAGGACGGGGTAAATCAACCTAAAATACACTTTTCAGAGATAAATGAAAAATACCAATGAATGCAATAATAAAATGTAATACTTGAATCATCAATTTAAAACCTTAATATGTCAGAATCAGCAAAGTTCCAATAGATCTAAGAAGGATGTGATTTTATGCCCCTATCAACAAAAGCTCATGTTGAGTGTCCTAGGACAGATTCGCCCTAGGGTGAATGGGTCTTGCTATAGGGATCCATAATACGTTTTCACAATCCTCTACTCTAGATTTGTACTCTCGATTCCTCTAGATTTCATAGTCAAAAAGTCAGAATTAAATTCTACATGTGAGTTTCTATGGCTTGACGATAATGTTGACAACTTTGCAAAATTGTGCTTTTGATCAATCTTCAATCCTTCTTCACTTGCAAATCTGCAACACAAGGAGAGAAGGAAAATTATTTGTTTTTGGTGAATGGGGGTTTTCCTTGGTCAAACCCAGTTTTGGTAATTCAACCTTGAAATGAAATGAAACATGAATGGAAGGAATGATGAATGAACAATGCTATGTTGTAACTCACTAAACCCTTGAATGGAGATCCTTGAAGGACTAAAATTTAATACATATCTCCAAGGTCTTGATTTTGCATGAAATGGGTTGATTGGATGTTGATCTTGATGATTGAATTGATGCTTGGATGCTTGAAACCTACATCACAATGTTAGCTCTGAAAATGTATGCACGAATGAAGATAAATTTGACATGATACTTGAAATCTTGAATTTTGCAACAAATGACTAAGAAATCTGCTCTTGAACACCTCTGACAATAATATTTTCTTTAGGAACGCTTGCATGAAAAACTTTAGGATTTGAATTGATAAAAAGACCTTGTATCTATAAGTAATTTTCTAATTTCCCAAAAATTAAACATCAAAGGCCGACAATTGTAAATTGAATTTGAATCACAAAAATGTCAACAAAAACATATTAAAAATTGGGGTCCTAAACTTAAGGGGGACCTATTCACCCTTTGGAAAATGGGTCCTAGGCCCCAAACCTAGGACATACCAATTTCAAGGCAATTTAATTAATGCTTGTAATTGTTTAATACAAATTTCCCTTTCGAAAAATGAGATTAATTAGGCTTTTAAATGCATAATTGATCCAACTAGAGGCTTAATTAAGTCCAATTAAATTAAGGGACCCAAACATAGAGTGAAAATGTAAATGTGTACATTTTTTGACACTACATGATCATGAACACTATTTTTTAGGGAATGCATATATTATTGTAATATATATGCATCTTATTTATAATCTAAATTGAAAATTAATAATACATTTTTTTGTATAATTCAAATAATTATTTTTGTTAAAATAAGGACACCAATATAGAGGGTGCACCTTTTTTTTAATTTTTTTTTAATATGTTTCCATGTGCATTGAACAAAAACTTTAATGTTTGGTAGAAAATTTATGTTCACTAAACAATAAGAATAAATATAATTTTTAAATAAAATATATTACAAATTATAATTTTAAGAAAACTTACATTGAGGGCTACAATTAGGTTAAAATCTCATGTCATGGTGACTTTATTTGATGGTCCAAAGTATTGCTTTAAACTAGAAATGCCTTCCAAAAACTAGGTGAGCAAAGATGGAGGGTCCACTGAATTAAGCTAATAAATTAATTCCATATATAAACAAAATAACTATATTTATAAATAAATAAAATCTATTTGGTCACTTTTGTAATAGAAAATATTATCCTTTTTCTTGCACTTTTTGAAAGGAAAATATTTTTGGTTGATTTTTTTAAATAAGTGTTGTTGGTTGTTTTTATCTCAAGTGAGAATATTATTGTGATACATTTTTATCAAAGGAGAAGATAGAAAATAAAAACTATACAAAATAAGACTATACATTCATATTCAATAGAAAAATATGAGTTAAATGAAGAAAGGACGCAAAATCATTTAAAATATATATCAAATAGATTAATTAGGATATAAATTTTAAGTAATTTATTTCATCAATATCATTCTATGGCTAATGATTTGAACCTCCTTTTTTTATTGGCACATCTATATATCTTTCTAAAGATTTTCTTGATTGTTTTCCCTTGCAAGTAGTTTTTTTTAAATAGGCTAGAAACCAGGTGCCAATGAAGAAAATATCCATGGTAGATATCTCATTTTTGGCTAACTAGATTCTCCATAAAGGGTCTAGAGAAGTACAAAGGGCTTAAAATCCAATAGTCATGCCTTAAATAACATGTGTACATGGCCTTGAGATTACTTTTATTTGGGTATATTGGAGGATTCCATAGAACTCTTTTTCAAACCTCTATCCCTAGGTATCATTTGGCCATATGTAATCTATGTTACACTTGTAATTAATTAACTCTGGAAATTTGCATATGTCACACCCTAGATACGTGATAATGAGCTATGAGAATGATCTAGCTTTTGTAGTTACACTATTTACAAATGTGATCAATACATTTCCAATCTCATAGATTAGATACATTGTGTAGAAGCCTTCCCTCTTTTTCATTTGCATGTTTTTCATCTCATGTGTATTAGGGTAGTTTATTAATAGGTTATGTTTCTTTAGCATGGAGTTTTTGTTTACTTTCCTCTTTTAGGTCAACCTCTAGTGCTTTTCTAAACTATAACTTTAATACAAGTCTTACACTTGTCATCAACCTCTATAACTTCCATATGTGACACTTCACTGTGTCATTCCTTTCTCATCTTCTTACCCCTATCCCTTACCTAGTGGACTAAAATATACCTTTCACGTGTATAATCTTAACATTTCTTGGAACACTCTATTTATTTAGCATGGAGTTTTTGTTTACTTTCCTCTTTTAGGTCAACCTCTAGTGCTTTTCTAAACTATAACTTTAATACAAGTCTTAGACTTGTCATCAACCTCTATAACTTCCATATGTGACACTTCACTATGTCATTCCTTTCTCATCTTCTTACCCCTATCCCTTACCTAGTGGACTAAAATATACCTTTCACGTGTATAATCTTAACATTTCTTGGAACACTCTATTTATTTTTAAAAGTTCTATAATCCCCACCTTATATAATACCCATATACATGTACCTTTAAATTTTATACTTATGTACCTTTTTACCTCATTCCAACAACTATCTATCTTAGATTAAGAGCTTAATTTTTTAATAATATACTTGCATTATCTTTTTCATTGCACTTATTCTTATCACACTTTCCCAAAGTTTCACAATGAAAGACTTTGAAAGGAAAAAATATGTTCATGAACACTTCCTAAACCAACCTTATAGGAGATATTATGTAAATTTTATATCTTTACAACCACAAAAGGAGAAACATATATAAAGAATAAATAAATTCATACCACAACATAGGTGTACACGAGGAAAAATATTTGGAGCTCAAAAAAACCTTGCACTTCAAATAGCCCAATATATTATTTATTAGTCTTGACACAATTATAATACACTTGAAGAGAAATCCTTTATAAGAGTATCACCACCTTTATAAGAGTATCACCAACTATAGATCTAGAGTAATTTTGATAATATAACAATACCTATAAATTCACTATCAATACCTCCATATCAAGCATCCTATAGATAGAATAAGTAGTACATAAAACAATCAAATTAGAATCACAAAATCATGAGATAAAACCACCCAAAAAGTGGTATTCAAATACCTAGTTAGAAAACCAACACCTCAATCCCAAGATGAGTTGACACACTAAATTAACATATTCCTTCCACTTTTTATAAGTGTGTCATAATCCACTCACCAAATTGGGTTTTCCACCTTGGATTCGCTATATCCATTCAAATATTCGTTAGGATGTGTCGTAACATGCATCATAAGTTGGTCGACAAGTGTAACTCTCTCCTACAACTCTTTTCTATGTATAATCTATTTTTATATTTCTAATGCAAGATGCCTAACTTTTGATCCTAGAGGCCTTTGGGGACAATTTCTAAAATTGTAGATATAAAAAATATTTGCACAATAGAAATCATGTTGAATAATTCAAAAAATATTATTTCCTCTAAAACAAATTTAATAGCCCAAATTTTTTGTTTTCGTGGTTCATGGTCCAAAAAATCTATTCTTCATATACTCAAGAATTAGGATCAAGGTTGAGACTCCTTTTCTAACATTCTCCTACTTTTATAACACCTTGCAAGAGAAAATGGATTACATATAATTCCAAACTAATTTATAGGGGTTGAGAGACCCACGAACTCATAGCACCATCCAAAATTTTCTATGCTCATAGGCTTCATTAATGCATCTATTGTTAGAGTTATCATGCATTAGCTAATAATTAATTAACCTTTAATTAATTGTTAGTCTAATTTATTCTCATGCACTTAAGTTAAACTTAGGATTGTTTTATTAAGTTAACTTAGTTTTTTTCTATGTTAACGGAAATGGGATATTATTAAATCACTCTATTTCATCACATGTGATGTTGACACTTGTCTTGATCTAATCCTTCTCATTTAGGGTTGCTCTTATATAACACTCAACCCTCATTGTATTATCACTTTGATATTTTCACTTTTTCACTCTCAAACTCTCAACCTTTGAGGACGTTTATTTTCCTTGAAGATTCTTGAGGTTCTTCTGTAGTTTTTTCTTGTTGAGGAATATTGCACATATTGTTTGCAGATTTCTTGTGTGGAAGGTGTATTTGTTCGATGTTTGATCTTATGGCTCATTTTTTTCACAATTCTAACATGGTATCAGAGCCTAGATTCAAAGAACCCCTTCTCAATTTATGAGGTTTTCTTTTTCAACAAGGGTTACAAGCTTCATATCTATAATCTCTTTTTTTTGCAAATTATGGAGGTGGGAAAAATTTTGGTGCATTTTAGTGTCAAAAGAACCTCACCATTGGATTTAGAGTTGTTGAAAAAGTTACATTTAGCTTTTGTTTGGCCTAATTTGCACTCTTGAGGTCATATCTGCAAAGGTTTGAAGCTACTTTTTTTCAAAGCTAGAGGGCAGTTGAGTTTTTGGTGCATTTTGGTGCAAAACAAACCTCACAATTGCATTTAAGAGGCTGAATCCATGAATTTTGATATATAATTTGACCTATTTTGGTGTCAAGAGCTTCTTAGGCAAAAAAAACATGCTAGGCCTCCCTAACACGCGAATCGAGGTAAATTTTTTGAAATAAAAAAAATTACTTTTTCTTGCATTTTTTGAAAAAAGAATGGAAGTCAAAAAAGTTTTTTGACCGCACGTTTTTAGTTTGTTTTTATTTAAATTTTATTAAAAAAACATTAACCCCATAGTGGGGCATGGTACCCGATGGGGTACCACCACCTGCCACATAGTGGTAGGTTGACGACCCCTTGGCCCTCGCCTCCACTGTGGGGGGGTACAAGGTGGTACCATCGCTTGTTAAAGACGACAACCCCCCACAATTTTTTTTAATTTAATTTAAAAAAAAAGTTTTTATAATTATTTTGTCTAAAAAATATGAAGTTTTTTATAATATTTTTTCTTATAAAAAATATGATGTTTTTAATATATATTTTTAAAAATGTAGTAGCTTTTTAGGCCTTTTTTTAACTTTAAAATTAAAAAATAGCCATTTTTTGCATTTTTTTTGCAAAATAAATGCACTATATTGGAGGAATATTTTTCCTAGCACCTCCAAAATTGGCGGACCTCTATTTTCAGCGGCTTTTTGCTAAATTTGGCATAGATACTCTTTTGCCCTACTTAGCCTCCCTCCGTTGGGCTTTTTAGTTTTGCACCTCATATTCCAAAGTTCGTATCTCGACCATACGGTGGTCTTTTCCGGTGCAATTTTTTGAAACTGGGTAGAATTTTGTGCTCTTCACAGTGGTGTG
Source organism: Sequoia sempervirens (assembly GCA_007258455.2). Lineage (NCBI taxonomy): Eukaryota > Viridiplantae > Streptophyta > Pinopsida > Cupressales > Cupressaceae > Sequoia > Sequoia sempervirens. The sequence goes on from VDFB02382550.1 coordinate 24,865, forward strand.
GGTATTTTCCAGTTTTGACTTTTGACTTTTTTCAAAATTTAGTTTTCTCAGTGTTCTTCAGTTCTCGTTTTGGAGACTTTGACGGGCCATATCTTCTGCATCCAGACTCCTTTTTGAATTTTTTTAAGTGCATGTTTTTTTGTGTACTTCATCATGGTGCTACCAGTTTCCTCTCTTTCTGTCAGAGTATTGTATTTTTAGCATGTAGTCCTTCTATAGACATTATGGGCTTCCACCATATGCATTTTTCATTATGTAGACACATTGAGATAAAGTGTCATTCTCGTGTATTCTTTTTGAGGATTTTGCACATCCTATTATGTCTTTTGTACTCACACTATGATATAAAGTGTCATGGGGGGTTGATGTTTTCCTTTGATTTGCCATCCCCATTTTGTTAAGTGAGTATCCCTTCCATGACACCAATGAATCCCAATGATTCTTTCCTCATGTATGTGCACCTTAGTTTGCACACCCTTTTATTTGTAGGTTGTTTCTCCTACATGCACTTCTTGGAATCACACAGTTTTAGTGTTTTTGTCTTGGCTCTCCCTTTTCAACATTATGGGGGAGGGGGGGTCGGTTTCTACTGTTGGTTCTAATGCTTCATTGGTTTCATGTTTGAGTGATTTACATATCTAGTTCTTGTTCCTATGTACTTTTAGATGCATTGTACATCAATAACTGGTTACCTTGCATTTCAATGAGATGGAGCACTTACCATATGGACACTCTTGCATTCTTATTTCTAGAGGTGACCTTCCATTTTCATTTGATCGGAGATTATTGAGCTACTTGTATCTTCAACTTGCATCTTGCATGTTGAGTAGTGTCATTGGGGTCACTCACACAGTTTCATGTGTCATTTGTATCTTTGAGTTCTAGATGTTTGCCTTTATTTTCTATCTAATTCGAGTAGTGTCGTTGGAGACACTAATGTAGATTATTGTCTCTCTCATGATTAGTGTTCTTCAAACTATTTGGTACTTGTATTTTCGACTTGCATCTTGCATGTTGAGTAGTGTCATTGTGGTCACTCATGAAGATTCATGTACCATCTATATCTTCGAATATCAGATGTTTGCCTTTGTTTGCCATCTGATTTGAGTAGTGTCATTGGGAGGACTCATGCAGATTATAGTCTCCTTGATCTTGACATCTGTATCTTCAATTTCTAGATGTTTGCCTTTGTTTGCCATTTGATTCGAGTAGTACCATTAAGGGAACTCATGCAGATTCTTGTTATCTTGATCCTGATCATAATTTATTTTAGAGGAGGTTCTTCATTTTAGCACTATATTAGTCATCATTTGACAACAATCTACAACTTTTTCATGCTTCAACAATGTTCTCTTTTTTGGGACATTGTTTTGGTTGGAGGCTTTCTAATCCTTCACCTTGATTTGGAGGCTTTTTCAGTTATTCATTTGCCTCTCTCTTTTGGAAAGGAGTTTTCTCCCATTGTGGTTTTCTCCTTTTCTCTAGTTTTGAGAGATCTTTTGTTTGTACATGGGTACCTCACCAAGCCTTGTTTGTCAAAACCCATCATGCATTCTTTTTAGGGTTTTTAGCTACTCCCTAAGTTCATCTTAAGGGGGTTGTTAGAGTTATCATACATTAGCTAATAATTAATTAATCTTTAATTAATTATTAGTCTAATTTATTCTCATGCACTTAGGCTAAACTTAGGATTGCTTTATTAAGTTAACTAAATGTTTTTCTTTGTTAACTAAAGTGAGTTATTATTAGATCATTTTGTCTCATCACATGTGAAGTTGACACTTGTCCTGATCTAATCCCTTTCTCATTTAAGGTTACTCCTATATAGCAATCAACCCTCATTGTATTATCACTATGAGATTTTCACTTCTGAATTCTCGAACTCTCAACCTTTGAGGACTTTTGTTTTCCTTGAAGATTCTTGAGATTCTCCTATAGCTTTTCTTGTTGAGGAATATTGCACATATTGTTTGTAGATCTCTTGTGTGGAAGGTGTATTGGCTCATTGTTTGATCCTATTGCTCGTGTTTTTCACAATTCTAACATTTGCAATATCCTAAGAAGTGTCAAATTTCTTCAAAGTTACCTTCCCATCCTCTATCATGTCACAAAAAAGTACTAGACATAAATATGCTTTGTCCTTACATGAAAGGTTGCTTCTTTGTTGAGCATATGACACTTTGACTATCACATATAACTATAACAACTCCTAGACTTAGCCCAACATCCAAACACAATCAATTAAGCTAGATGGCTTACTAAAAGAATGAGTATCTATGATGTAATCTTATTTTGTAGTGGATAAAGCAACCACAAATTATCACTTGCTTATCCAACTAATAGCACCACCAAATGTATATTAAAAATATATCCACTAGGGGATATCTTATTGTCAACATCTCTAGCCCAATAAGAATTCACTCTACAAATAGTCATTGAGTTCCAACACCTTGTAGATTTATCATGATAATAAATGGAGTACTAGGAAGTACCCCATAAATACCTAAATAATCTCTTCACTACATCTCAATATAGTCATCAAAGATTAGCCATAAAATTATTAAGTACTCCCACTATTTGAGCAATGTCTATTCTTGTACATGTTAAGAAAATAACACAAATCAATCAACCATTTCAGAAAAATATGAATACAAGTGTACAAAAGAAACATAATGAAAAAATCAAAGATATACCTTAATATTACGCATAATATACCCTAGAAAAACTCTCAAGAGGTAAAAAGCATCCACACTCGTGTATTATTCAATAGTTATAGAGTCTCAATGAATACTTCTAAAACATCAATCTCCTCCAATGCATTCTCCATATGCCCACTAATGTAGCCACACACCCCATGTCATGCTTCACATATGCACTCTTCAAAAAAGAGCTCAATATAATGATAGCTAAATTGAAAAACCTACGAACTAATAAGCCAACCTAAAACTCTAAATAAGTGCTTTCTTTTATGGAATCAAGCTCACACAAAATAACCAAGTGGTAAGGTAAAATCATGTACTTCCTTTGGAAATTGTCTATTTTAATCTTATAGATAAATTATTATTTGGTTAACTTTTAATTTTCAATTATTTTAAACTCTCCTTATATTTTTGTTTTTGCTTTGTTTCAAATGTAAATTAAATTTTCATTATTTTAAAAATATTATTCAATTCATTTTGATTTTTAACAAAAAATCAAAATAACTACTTACAATTTTAAAATTTAGCTTTTATGTAGATATAGTTGGTACAAGCCCTATACTGCCCTAGATGTTGGACCCTTATCATAATCATTATAGGGTTATAAAATTGTAGTGAGGGTAGGCTCTTAATCCTCTTATTCCTCTAGTCCAATCCAACTATGTTTATCCAAAGCATTCCCATCCTTGTCATGATTTGACAATGGCCCCCAAGGGTGACCCTTGTTGAGGGCAAGCCCAAATCCACCTCCAACCAATGACACTTCAAAGATTGTTGGTCATGCACTAAGAGTTACCTCTCTCAACCAAGGTCCACAACACATTGTCATAAAAGTAAAATATTTACAAACACGAGTCATGATTTACTCCCAAGTAGCGAGCGACTGTAATAGGGAAATAGTTATGAACAAACCTAAAATTGAGTATAACACAATTATATAATTGTATTTTTACTTTTAATTGACAAATCTCTATTTGTTTTCACTTAAATAATAAATTCAAGGGTATTACTTTTGGCAAAATACATTATTCATTTGCTTCTAGCTTTGTTCTTATGCAACTTAATATTCAATTTTGTTTTGGATATCTTTCATCTATATCTTAGATCCATAATTTAAATGCATCTCTTTAGTAAAATACACATTTTGAATTATTTTAATATAAGACATATTTAGATTATCTATTTTATTTTAATATAACATTAAATTTACTCACTCATACCAATTATGAATTATATTAAATCAACCCAAATTAAACTTTAAAAAAAAAACCTTCTTTTTTTCATCAATTCAAGTGTTAATTGAAGGAAGAAAGCTCCCTCATATTATATACTAGCACTTGCACCGGGGGGGTGCAAGGGTTACGCCGATAGAGATTATATATACTGAATATACAGTCTCTAATTTTGAACAACACATGCAACAAGAAAATATATTTAATCTAACTAATTGGGCATTTGTTTGAGATTGTACACTCTTTATCCACTCCAAGCACAGCCTTAGAATGCACCACTCACTGCAACCTTTTTGCAGGACTTAGCAACCATTGCAGCTCATCCTCATGATTGGAGGGCTAAACTGAAATCTGCTCTCCTTTATCTGCACAACACACACCAGTAACATTCATGTGGTCAACCCATCATCACACACATGGCCAAGAATATATTACTGGAAAAAGCATAAACTCAGAAAAATATACCACTAATTTTATATGACTTTTCATCGCTTCACATTTGATACGATTTTTTGCCGATTCGATACAATATTTTACAGCTGTAAGATTGAATGTGGAGCGGTGATGACATAAATATGTAGATGCAGTTCATAAAGGCAAATAATGCCAATATGAGATAGTTGATTCTAGAGATTTCAAAGATTTAGACTATAAGGGAGATGCTAGTAACTGTGATGAAAATGGTCGGCATGGAGAATTAGAAGAATCAGAGGAATTTTTTCGTCATACTTCTAAAAAAGAAGAAAGTCAACAAGAACCTCTTACATTTAAGGAATTGGAAGGTGCAGAGTTTGACGTGCATGATCATCAAGATGGAGCCCAAAATGACAGTTGCTGCAAACGAAGAGATGCCTCTTTGCAAAGAACAATGCCTGAGGGAAGAAAATTTTGGACTAAATGTAGAGTATTGTTCTTAAGAGAGGACTGGTTCAGAGGAGTTAGAAGATTTCAAGGGTAATATAGCTCAAAAAGGTGAACCCAACTAATGTGGGACAGTTGACTCTAGTTATTTTCAAGGTTTAGATTCTATGGTAGATGAAGTTAATAAAGGTGAACAATGTCAAAATCAGACAGTTGATTCTAGAGATTTGAAGATCTAGATTACAAGGGAGGTGCAAGTCATTCTGATGAAAATGGTCAATAAGGAAAATTTAAAGAATCAGAGGGAAAAAATAATCATACTCCTATCAAAGAAGAAAGTCGGTAAGAACCTGTTGCTTTTAACGAATTTGAAGGTAAAGAGATTTATGTGCATTACCATCAAGGTGGACCCAAATAACATAGTTAGTGCAAACGAAGAGATGCTTCTATGCAAAGAATAATGCCTGCAGAAGGAGAAATTTGAACTCAATGTCAAGCACTTTTCTCAAGAGAGGAATGATTCAAAGTCAGATGATTGTAAGGACAATGTAGCTCATAAAGGTGAACCATACCAATGTAGGACAAATGACTCCAGTTATTTTGAAGATTTAGATTACAAGGGAGATGTTTGTCATTCAGATGAAGGTCAACACGAGGAACAAGATGATTTAAAGGAAAATTTCTATCCAATCATATAACAAAGCTCTAGTGAGACAAATCAATCTAAGGAAATGGAATGCGGAGAGGCTGATATGCATGTTCATCAAGATGAACAGAGTGAGATAGTGTTTGATGAATAGTTTGTACAGGAGGAGGAATTTGAATCCAATGTAGATCTATGTCTGCAAGAGCGGTCTAAATCAGAGGAGTTGGAAGATAGCAAAGTAGATATAGCTCATAAAGGTGAACAATACCATGATGAGACAGTTGATTCTAAGCACTTTGAGGACTACCAGCCACCACGATGAAATAGACAAGCATAGAGAATTAGAAGATTCAGAGGAAAATTTAAGTCCTATCAAAAAGCAATGCCAAAACAAGATAGCTCAATATATGGAGCTTGAATGTGCAGATGTCAATTTGCATTTTCATCAAGATGGACACAAGAATGAGATAGTTGTTGCATATGAAGGTCTGCTTCTGTGCAAAGAACAATGCTTACCGGAGGAGAAATTTGAATCCAATATAGAACAGTGCCTGGAAGAAAGGACTGATTCAGAGGAAGACTTGGAAAATCATGTGGTAGATTTAGCTAATAATTGTGAACAGTGCCAATAAGAGACTGTCAATTCTAGTGATTTTAAAAGTTCAGATTACAAGGAAGGTGTTAGCTATTGGGATGAAAAAGGCCAAAATGGGAAAGTCAAGAATTAGAGGAAAATTTTGATCAAATCAAAGAGAAAATCTAGCAGGAAACAGTCGAGGAAACCAAATGTGTGGCAAATAATGTACACGTTCATCAGGATGGACAGCAGAATTTTGTATTTCATGCAAATGAAAAGCTGCTTCCATTCTAAGAACAATGCCCACAAGAGGAGAAATTTGAATATAATGTAGAGAACTCCCCTCAAGAGAGGACTGAATTAGAGGAGTTCAAAAATTGCAAGATAAATGAAACCCATGATGGGGAACAATACCAATGTGAGGAAATTGATTCTAAGGATTTTGAAATTCTAGATCACAAAGAATGTGAAGGCCATATTGATGAAAATTGCCAAGACAATGAAATAGTAGATTCAGAGCGACATTTCTGTCCTAGCAAAGAATAATTCCAGAGGAGACAATTAAAGATGGCCACCAGAATCAAATAGTTGTTGCATATGAACAGGTACTTCTGAATAAAGAACAATGCCTAAATGAGGAGATATTTGAATCCCATACAAAGCAGTGGCAACAAGAGATGGCTGGCTTAGAGGAGTTGGAAAACAGAAAGATAGATGTAGCTCATGAAGGTAAACAATGCCATTTGGAGGCAATTGATTCCAGGGATTTTGTAGCTTTAGGTGAAGGTGCATCTCATGAAAATGGATCATGCCAATAAGGGAAATCAATTCAAAGGATTTTGAAGGTTTTGATGAAGGGGCATCGCATAAGAATAGATGAATACCAAAGGAAGATGAGTGAGTCTGAGGTATTAGATAATCTGCATATCTCTGGCGAAGAATGCAAAGAGAATATAGTTGATTTAGAAGAGATGGGACAAACAAAAAATGTACATTTTTCCAAGGAACAGTACCAACAGAATATAGTTGATCGTGAAGAAACAATTGATTTAGAAAATGTGAATCAATACAAACAATGCCAGAGCGTGGATATCAATGGTAAGGAACCAAAATATTCTATTAGCAATGCTCTTATTCTCAAGGGGTTGTACCCAAATGAGATTGTTGATCCTAAAGACCCTGATAATGAAGACCAAAAAACTCAGAGATTTTTCCTGAGCTAGAGGGAGTTCATACAAACAATTCTGAAAATTCAAGCACACATACACATTGTCACAATGGTGAAAAGGACTTACCTCCCTAAAATCATCGCAAGTGACTTACCTCAAGACTCTGCACAAATTGTGTCGGAATGTTAACGACGCCGATAAGAAAAAATGGGCAGACTGTGCAGGAAGAATTTTACGAAACCCTAGAAGAAGTGTCGAGCCCCAAATTCTGAAATGAGTTCACAGCCCCCCCGATGTACATCATTACAAAGAGCACGCAGTCCGATTTTCCAACCCCGGGGGCTTGTTTGTTTAACTGGCTGATCGCTAAAGCCATGGACTATATGCACTTGTAGCAGTTGTATACACCGCTCTGCCACCAATTGCAGTTCCTCCACATGCCCTTGGTCTCCATCGCCCTTTCAAATGCCTTCAGGCTGTCGATTCCATTGCAAGACTCTGAACTGGTGACCAAGTCCTCTGCTTTGAGCTCGCATCTCATCCCGATCCCCTGTTCTGGCAAATGATTGTAAACAGTTAGGAGTTAATATTTGTTTTCACTCGTGATGCAAGGAAATCTGATATGATTTTGGAGATCCAATTTCTATTCGACGGCAACCCAAAACCTATAAATCATTCGCTGTTTAATGGTAGTTAAAAGTTAATATCTGTTTTCACGCGTGACGCGAGGAAATCTGATATGATTTTGGAGATCCAATTTCTATTCGACGGCAACCCAAAACCTGTAAATCATTCGCTGTTTAACGGTAACTTAGCAGTTGTTTGACGGCGTGAGACAGGTTTCAGGGCGAAACCTCACACCATATATAGCCTATCGGCTAATAATGAAAAAATCATTCTATTATCCTTTTTACATAAAATTATACATGATAAAATAAAAAATCCGAATATTTAACCTCAAATGGGTTTTTAATATCTTACATGTTTTAAAATGTAAAATTTTATTCAAGAAGTCAAATACAATCACAGAATTAAAAGCCCAAAAAACATGCTTCTTGGTCTCAATATCATCGGAGCCTGGACATTTCAAAGGCCTTGTAGATAGAATCTTAACCACATTCTGGGAGGGGTGAAAATACTTACCCATAGCAGGGGAGTGGGAAGAGATAACCAAATATGCATTCTCCAAGATGCAGCCTCTAGTCGAGCAATTTCCAAGCTATATCCTGGGATAGCTTAACTCATAGATGAAATGAAACGAAATAAAATCCAAATGAAACAAAATAAAATCCTTTTGTTTTATCACCAATAGCTAAGAATTAAGAGCAAAATAAATGAAATGCTTACCCCACTGAAAAAGACATTCATCACTGCACATGTTGTCCATTGCTGTATCTAATGCTGTTTTGCCTTGGATTTCAGATTTACTGATCAACCCCTTCGTTATCATCAACACCAATATTTTTATACATCTCGAAATTCTGTAAAAAAATCTGTACTGCACTCTCAACTGTAGGTGCAGAGCATTTCTTTATCATCAACTGCTCTGCACTTGCAGTTGACAGTGCATTAAAAAAAATTGACAGAATTTCGAGGTGTATAAAAACATTGATGTTGTTGATGATATCAATTGGACCTGACAAAAACGGCATTAGACATAGCAATGGACAACATTGACAGCATCAAATTAAGAGCATCTTCATGTCCCCCTGAGGTAGCAGCTGCATATAGTTTAGTAGTAAAATGGAGCTTTAGAACTTCATAAATGCTTGAATATCAAATTCAAATTTGCCTCAATGTTGCTGCTTAACAATGTTGCCTCGGCCATCCCTGCAAATCCCACAATGAATGAATAAGAAATAGAAAATCACGAAATAGCCATGCTAGTAAACCCTGAGCAGAGTCTTCACAACATATAGGAGGTAACATCCAATAAGGAATGACATACTTGGCATACATGAGATAAAACATGTGCTCAATACGAGAAAAGGCCTCAGCAACACTGGTGGAGTCAGAAATCATTCAAACAGCCCTTTGCAGCTTGGTTGAGAGCTAATTACTGGTACCACTTGAACCCAGTAGGACACCAGTCGGCATTCACACCCTTGGACACAACATCTCCTCTGTATATGAGACAGTAGATCATTTACTTTCACTGGCAGGGATTCCAACTCTACATGAAACAATTAAAGGCCTACAGGTAACCATAAATATTCTTGTATTTAAGTGCAGGAAATATGAAAAATAGTTACTAACCTGGGAAACAACGCAGTTAAGATTGGTTAGGGTGATCAATTTCATGAATGGCCTCATTATCTAACATCGCAGCACCATCAGTGTGCTCTAACAGCGAACGAGTCAAAAGCACGCTGGAGGAGGGTTCCACCACGGATCTGGCGACCTGAGGAGATGGGTAAACTGTGAAACCCAATTTAAGTTTCTTTCCGCCGAAAGCCTCTCCGGGAGAAGAAATCCAACCCATAAAACCCCTGCGTGGGATACGTGAAACCACTGAAGACCCGTGCAATTCGTCCGCCATCTTCCGGTTTCGATCCGGACACAGATCCACTATTTCCTTACCAACCAAAGGCAAAAAAACAAAAAAAACGTTATTTACAGATTAGGGTTTCAATTGACAATACCCAATCTCGTTTTCTCGCTTTAGGGTTTCACAATGACAGAAAGAATAATGTTGCCATGGTAATTTGAGAATAATGACTCACTGTTGTAGTGGCCGCGGGTGAAGTTGTTTGTGGCGCATCCCGGTTCGAACATCGTCGATGACAGTTGATTCCAGATCCAAGAACAGGGCAAGCAGAATAAAAATATAACCCGTAGAGCCATTAGAAAAAAAATATTTAACCCCAAGTGTGCATGTCATGAACATTAGGCCTTGCAGCTGACCTCGGCGATAAAAAAACAATGAAATGTCTGGCTATCAGACGATAGAAAAATCAATTAAGTCATGTTCTTGCATTATAACGTGAGTAGTCCAAATAGTGTCCCTCAAAGTTATGTCGAATAAGCAGTTCAATGGTAGAATGGCATATGCCATTCGACATTATTAAATTGTACATTTGAAATTGACATTAAACAAAGGGACGTCCTTGAAATGGTTGGCACGTGGGTAAACAAATTGCATTTATGGAAAGTTGAAGTTACTAAGGGAAGGAAACATTTCTTTTTATTATTATTATTTTATGGAAACAATCAGATTATATAGATGTCAGCATCTTTGTCTTTATCTAGTAAGAAGATTACAACAATATGAGTAAGCATACATCTAGATTAGAGTCATCCTTTGTCTAAGTAGTCATGTGAAGGGGGATTTTGTCAATCAAAGTCACCCAAGGGTTGAACCAATACACCTTCAGGGGTTTGAACCTTGGAGAATCGTTTTTTAATCACATACCATCATCCTCACTAATTATGCTCAATGGATTGAAACAACTCTTTGACAAAAATGTCTAATTGAATACTCTTTGACATGCGGGGAGAGCAGACCTCATGACCTCTTGCCGCAACAAGATGGTTTAGCCAATCGAGCTAAGCCCCCCGCCCCTTCTACCTTTACATTTATCATACACATACATTAATATATATATATGTATATCCATTGTGTATATAATCCACAAACATAAAGTAATAAAATCGATTGACATTTATACATTAGATATATATACATGTTGCCTTATCCATTAATGTTCCCATGCATATGGGTAACTCACCCATAGGCATGCGTAGATATGACTACCTTTGTATGCTTATATACGTGATTACTTGTGTGTGAGTTCATTGTGGACATGCATATATATATGTAGGTATACATCACATGTATATATATATCTCATTGATCATTTATTTAAAGAAGTACTTCAAAACACAAAGGGGGTTCAAACTCATACTTCAAGAATCACTTGGCGTTCAACCAAAACTTTCCTAACAACCAATTCAAGATATCCTACCTTCACCCGAAACTAATGACTTATGGCTATTCTACCAGTGAGTGTGTGGAAGCTCAATTTAGACTTTCCTAAGGGTTTCTAGACCAAAATCCTTCTCCCGGGTGATACTTCCCTTCCTTCCAGAGGCATGAACTTGCACCTACAACCAACTTTTCATTTTGCAAAGGTAGTCAATTAATCACAAAATAACCATTTGCAACATATATCCAATATTCAATTTAATTCACATATATATAACATTGACCTTTTATTCATCCTTTTCCATTGATTCACATAAACAAAGTACATTCACATTTATTTCCTTTAAAGTTACAAACGCACACACATATGCAAGTATTTCATCTAGCTAGGTAAAAGTAAGTAAGCATATTATGGGGTGTAACACATTAGCTAATAATTAATTATTAGTCTAATTTATTCCCATGCACTTAACCTAAACTTAGGATTGCATTATTAAGTTAACTAAGTGTTTTTGTATGTTAATTGAAGTGAGCTATTATTAGATCGTTTTGTCTCATCGCATGTGATGTTGACACTTGTCTTGATCTAATCCCTTTCTCATTTAGGATTGCTCCTATATAGCACTCAACCCTCATTGTATTATCATTATGAGATTTTCACTTTTGAACTCTCGAACGCTCAACCTTTGAAGACTTTTGTTTTCTTTGAAGATTCTTGAGGTACTTTTGTAGCTTTTTCTTGTTGAGGAATATTGCACATATTGTTTGTAGATCTCTTGCAGCACATGGAAGGTGTATTAGTTCATTGTTTGATCATGTGGCTTGTGCTTTTCACAATTCTAAAATCTACAAGATCCTACAAAGTGTCAAATTTCTTCAAAATCACCTTCCCATCTCCTATCATGTCACAAAAAATAATACTAGACATAAATATGCTTTGTCCTTACATGAAAGGTTGCTTCTTTGTTGGGCATATGGCACTTTGACTATCACATTGAACTATAACAACTCCTAGACTTAGACCAACATCTGAACACAATCAATTAAGCTAGATGGCTTACTAAAAGAACGAGTAGCTATGATGTAATCTTATTTTGTAGTGGATAAACCAACCACAAATTATCACTTGCTCATTCAACTAATAGCACAACTAAATATATACTAAAAATATATCCACTGGTGGATATCTTATTGTCAACATCTCTAGCCCGATAAAAATCCACTTTACAAATAGTCATTGAGTTCTAATACCTTGTAAATTTATCATGATAATAAATGGAGTACTAGGAAGTGCCCCATAAATACCTAAATAATCTTTTCACTACATCTCAATATAGTCATCCAAGATTAGCCATAAAATGATTAAGTACTCCCACTATTTGAGCAATGTCTATTCTTGTACATGTTAAGAAAATAATACAAATCAATCAAACCATTCCTTGTATAACACTATGAAAAAAAAACATATGAATACAAGTTTACAAAAGAAACATAACGAAAAAATAAAAAATATACCTTAATATTATACATAATATATCCTAGAATAACTCTCAAGAGGAAAACGCATCCACACTCAATGTATTTTTCAATAATTATAGTCTCCATGAATACTTAGATAAAACATCAATCTCCAACAATGCATCCTCCATATGCCCAATAATGTAACCACACACCCTATTCTATGCTTCACATATGCACTCTTCAAGAGAGAGATCAATATAATGATAGCTAAAATGAAAAACTTACCAACTAATAAGCCAACCTAAAACACTAAACATGTGTTTTCTTTTATGGAATCAAGCTCACACAAAATAACCAAGTGGTAAGGTAAAATCATTTACTTCCTTTGAAAATTGCCTATTTTAATTTTTTAGATAAATTATTATTTGGTTTACTTTTAAATTTTCAATTATTTAAAACTCTCCTTATATTTTTGTTTTTCCTTTGTTTCAAATGTAAATTACATTTTCAATATTTTAGAAATGTTATTCAATTCAAAAAATCAAAATAACTACTTACAATTTAAAAATTTAGATTTTATGTAGACATAGTTGGTACAAGCCCTATAACGCCTAGATGTTGGACCCCTATCATGATTGTTATAGGATTCTAAAATTGTAGGTAGGGTAGGCTCTTAATCCTCTTATTCCTCTAGTCCAATCCAAGTAGGTTTACCCAAAGCATTCTCATCCTGTCATTAATTGAGGGCAAAGCCCAAATCCACCTCCAACCAATGACACTTCAAGGACCATTGGTCATGAATTAAGAGTCGCTTCTTTCAACCCAAGTCCACAACACATTGTCATAAAAGTAAAATATTTATAAACACGAGTCATGATTTACTTCCAAGTAGCGAGTGAGTGTAATAGGGGAATAGTTATGAACAAACCTAAAATTGAGTACAACAAAATTATATAATTGTATTTTTACTTTTAATTGATAAATTCTCTATATGTTTCCACTTAAATAATAAATTCAAGGGTATTACTTCTAGTAAAATACATTATTCAATTACTTCTAGCTTTGTTCTTATGTAACTTAATATTCAATTTTGTTTTGGATATCTTTCATTTGTATCTTAGATCTATAATTTAAGTGTATCTCTTAAGTAAAATACAAATTTTCAATTATTTTAATAGAAAACATATTTAAATTATTTATTTTATATATTAAAATAATGAATTTTCATATAACATTAAATTTACTCACTCATACCAATTATGCATTCTATTAAATCAACCTAAATCAAACTTTAAAAAAATCTTATTTTTTTCTACACCAATTCAAGTGTCAAATGGATAAGAAAGCTCGCTCACATTACAAACTGCATAAATATAATGAAAAAATCATTCTCCTATCCTTTTTACATAAAAATATAAATGATAAATTGAAAAGTTCCAATATTTAAACCTCAAATGGGTTTTTAATATCTTACTCAAGAAATCAAATACAATTACAGAATTAAAAGCCCAAAAAACATGCTTCTTGGTCTCAATATCATGGGAGTCTGGACATTTCAGAGGCCTTACAAATAGAAACCAAATGCATTCTCCAAGCAGCTTCTAGTGGAGCAATTTCCAAGCTATTTACTGGGATAGCTTTTAACTCATAGATGAAATCAAACGAAATAAAACCCCTTTTGTTTTATCACCAATAACTAAGAATTAAGAGCAAAATAAATTAATTGCCTACCCCACTGAAAAGACATTCATCACTGCACATGTTGTCCATTGCTGTATCTAATGCTGTTTTGCCTTGCATTTCAGATTTACTGATCAACCCCCTTCGTTATCATCAACACCAATATTTTTATACATCTCGAAATTCTGTAAAATATCTGTACTGCACTCTAAACTGTAAGTGCAGAGCATTTCTTTATCATCAACTGCTCTGCACTTGCACTTGACAGTGCATTAAAAAAAAATTGACAGAATTTCGAGGTGTATAAAAAAATTGACAGAATTTCGAGGTGTATAAAAACATCGATGTTGTTGATGATATCAATTGGGTCTGACAAAAACGGCATTAGACATACTACATAGCAATGGACAACATAGACAGCATCAAATTAAGAGCAGCTTCACGTCCACTGAGGTAGCAGCTGCATATATTTTAGGCTTTAGAGAACTTCATAAATGCTTGAAGATCAAATTCAAATTTGCCTCAATGTTGCTGCTTAACAATGTTGCCTTGGCCATCCCTACAAATCCCAAAATGAATGAACAAGAAATAGAAAATCACGAAATAGCCATGTTAGTAAACCCTGAGCGGAGTCTCTACAACAGAGAGGAGGTACCATCCAATGTTACCTAAGGAACGACATACTTGGCATATACATGGGATAAAACTTGTGATCGATCAATACGAAGAAGACCTCAGCAACACTTGTCGAGTCAGAAATCATACAAACAGCCCTCTGCAGATTGGTTGAGGGCTAATTATTAGTACTAGTTGAACCCAGTGGGACACCAGTCGGCATTCACACCCTCAGACACAACATCTCCTCTGTACATGAGACAGCAGATCATCTACTTTCAATGGCGGGGATTACAACTCTACATGAAACAATTAAAGGCCTACAGGTAACCATAAATATTCCTGTATTTAAGTGCAGGAAATATGAAAAATAGTTACTGACCTGGGAAACAAGCCTGTTAAGGTTAGTTAGGGTGATCAATTTCATGAATGGCCTCATTATCTAATATCCCAGCAACATCAGTGTGCTCTAACAGCGAACGAGTCAAGAGCACGCTGTAGGAGGGTTCCACCACGGATCTGGCGACCTGAGGAAATGGGTAAACTGTGAAACCCAGTTTGAGTTTCTTTCCGCAGAAAACCTCTCCGGAAGAAGAAATCCAAGCCATGAAACCCCTGCGTGGGATACATGAAACCCCTGTAGATCCGTGCAGTTGTCCGCCATCTTCCGGTTTCGATCCGGACACAGATCCACTATCTCATTACCAATTAAAGGGAAAAGAACAAAAAACAAAAGCGTTATTTACAGATTTAGGGTTTCAACTGACAATACCGAATTTCGTTTTCTCGCATTAGGGTTTCAAAATGACAAAAAGTATAATGTTGGCATGGTAATTTGAGAATGATGACTCACTGTTGTAGTGGCCGTGGGTGAAGTTGTTTGTGGCATCCCGGTTCGAACATCGTCGATGACAGTTGATTCCAGATCCAAGAACAGGACAAGCAGAATAAAAATATAACCCGTAGAGCCATTAGAAAAAAAATATTTAACCCCAAGAGTGCATGTCATGAACATTAGGCCTTGCAGCTGACCTCAGCAATATAAAAACAATGAAATGTTTAGCTATCAGACGATAGAAAAATTAATTAAGTCACGTTCTTGCATTATAACGTGAGTGGTCCAAATAGTGTCCCTCAAAGTTATGTCGAATAAGCAGTTCAATGGTAGAATGGCATATGCCATTCGACATTATTAAATTGTACATTTGAAATTGACATCAAACAAAGGGACGTTCTTGAAATGGTTGGCATGTGGGTAGAAAAATTGCATCTATGGAAAGTTGAAGTTAGTAAGGGAAGGAAACATTTCTTTTTATTATTATTGTTTTATGGAAACAATCAGATTATATAAATGTCAACATCTTTGTCTTTATATAGTAAGTAGATTACAACAACATGAGCAAGCATACATCTAGATTAGAGTCATCCTTCGTCTAAGTAGTCATGTGTAGGGGGATTTTGTCAATCAAAGTCACCCAAGGGTTGAACCAAATACACCTTCAGGGTTTTGAACCTTGGAGAATGGTTTTTTAATCACATACCATCATCCTCACTAATTATGTTCAATCAATTGAAACAACCCTTTGACAAAAATGTCTAATTGAATACTCTTTCCCCCACAAATAAGTACATCTTAGTAGGTGTCGCATGTGAGAGATAGGGGGTGGGGAACACATCCTAGTTGTGAACTCCATGAATGGAACAAGTGATTAGAAAATTTTATAATATTTTTCCCTATAAAAATGCAAGGCCAAATCTACATGACATAAAGGCATAGGCACCCAGGTGCAAATGTCTACTTGGCAATGGTTTTTTGGGATTTCATGCAATATTGCACGTATTATCCTTGGTGACAATCTACAAAGGTGGTATAAATACTCGAAATGATAAGATGGAAGGAGATGGTTGAAGGAAAGAAGAGAAAAATAGTGAAAAAGCTAGGAAAAGGGAAAATATTGTAGCAACAAAACCCTAGAATTTGTATTTCTCACACAAGAAAAAGATATTTTATATTTTGATGATCTAGGTTCATCTCAAATATATAAAAAACATTTGTAACCTATGAAGAATGAATCTAATAAGTAAATATGACATTATATGAGTTTCTTTGAGGATTTTTATGTGCATTTTTTTGGATGTGTTATTGACTAGTTGGTTAGCTAGGAGATTGAAAAATTGTTCAAAATCTTCTGAAATGTATATTCTCATGAAAATAAGGAAATATAGATGTTTATCTCTAGATTACTAGGTAGACTCATAAAGTTTTACCATTTCTAGTATCTCTTCATTTGTATGTCCAAACCCTAATTTATAAATGTATCTAGATAGATATATTCTTTGGGTGTATCTTCACTAAGACCTATCCCATTATGGTTTCAATTATTTTATGTTTTGCATGAATCTCAAAATTTATTCCCAACTAGAATAGGCATCCATCTATCTACATGATCTTAAACCTCCTCATCAACCCCAACACACCTTAAAATAATCCATCTTAAATATCATTTATTTTTTTCTCAAATTAATTCTTACTTACTACCATTTCTAAATATGTACAATAGCAATAGGGGCTTCCAAAAATCACATTTCAAACATTTTATGTGGCAAAATATCAGCAAGTTATAAGGCTCTTGATCCTAATATTGCAAAGCAATATATAAACATTCAAGTGAGAACCATAATAGGGGTACAATATCCATTGGGAAGATTTTGTATCAAGGCAATTATTTTTTATCATAACATTGTATAACATACTTCCTACACTAACTTGTGGGATGAGGTATGTGTACAAAGTTAAACTAATTGTATAATTACAAGGAAAAAAATAATAATATACAATAAATTGCATGGGGAAAACCCTTTTCAAAGAAAAACCCCACACTCCAAAACAACTCGATATAGTGTTTAGTAATCAAGGGTTACAATATACTTGAAATACCTACTATTGTATAAGAGTATCACTAAGTAAAGGTTTGGTGTAATTCTATTAGCATAATAGTACCCAAAAAACTTACTATCAAAACTTCCAGCTCAAGCACCAATTTAATAGGAGAAGTAATATATGAAATCATAAAATAATAATTAAGAAATGATAAGCTAAAATAATTAGCCAAAAATATGGCATCCATATCCCTAGTCAATGGTCCAATATCCAAATCCCAAGATGGAACCATATCCGGTGCTAAAAATAGTGTATTCTTTCCACTTGTCATAAATTCTTCATAATCTACTCACCAACTTGGTCACTCCATGTTGGCTTCATTACATATCCATTCAAATATGTCTTAAGACATGTCAAAACGCATGTCATAAGTTGGTCAAAAATTGTAACTCCCTCTTACAAATCTTTTGGATGCGCACGCCATAGATGTGTTTATTTTTTCAATGCAGGAGGCTCAACTTTTAAAAGCCATACTATTTGATCTAAGAGGTCAATAGGGCACATTTTTAAATTGTAGGGCTCAAAGAGATCTACATTTTAGGCATCTAAGAACCAATGCTAAACAACCTAAAATATAAATTGTAGAACCTCTATAGCCCATAAATTTTTATTTTTTTTCTATTTTATAGCTCAAAAATTGATTATTTTTCTCTATAGCCTAGAAATTACATTTTTGTATTTGCAACATTAGGAGTGAGGCTAAGAAACCTTTCCTAATAGGTGTTTCTCATTATTTGTTGATAAGGTCATGGCAATTTGATAGGAAGCCTAGGCATGTCGTAGGATGATTGTCTACATTTATAAATGATGGAGAGGGATTTATATTGCTCATCCATTGTAGGACAAAGGAGAAGAAGTGGGTAATAATATAAAGGCATGCTTAATTCCCCAAAAAGTACTTTCCAAATAAAATGAAGAAAGAGAGAGATTACTACACTTTTATTTCTATGTGCACAAAGGTTAGAACAATGTGTAAAATGAAAGACGTTCCATAAGAAGTGAAGGAAAATTATTAGAGAAGTATGCTGAAATTATTTCAAAGGAATTATGTAATGGGTTGTCAACCATGAGAAACATGAGTGAACACATAGATTTAATCCTTGAATCAAGTTTATTGAACAAGTCAACATATAGGATTGTGCCAATGGAGAATGATGAAGTGAAGAAACAAGTTAAGAGTTGTTGGTGTGATAATAGATAATTTTAGTTGATGAGTTGTACTAGTAGTACTAGCACCCAAGAAGGATCGCTAATGGCCTACATGTTCACATATTTATAAGTCGTTAATAAGATAGCAATAAAGTATCTAGATTTATGTTAACCCAAATGGATGATTTAATAGATTTCCTAAGTGGATTTAAATACTTCACAAAGATTGATTTGAAAAGTAGATCACACTACATCTAGTTTAGAGAAGGGGATTAGTGGAAGGTCATATTCGAAATAAAGGATGGGTTGTACTTGAAGTGTCTTGTTATGCCATTTTGATTGACTAATGAACCGAGTACATTCATGATGCTAGTTGGTTTCATTTTTATTATTTTTTGTTTAGATCTATGGAAGTGGTTTGGGAGGCCAAGAATGTTAGCTTTTAATTGTGTTCTTTGATTAACTCATAAAAAAGAATCCAAGGGCATTAGTGACTTTTGGAAGAAAAGAAAGAGAAAGGGAGGTTGAAGGAGTGATGAGGAGTTAGATTGACTCTAGGTCATGAACCATAGCATGAAGTTTGGAGAGAGAAAGAATGTAGATATCTTCTTAATGGTGCATAAAAGAATTAGAATCTTCTCTAGTTAAGTTATGGATTAGTAATCTGACTAACCTCGATGACCTTGATTATTGGCTTACAATATCTACTCTCTTAATGTTTTTCAATTCTCTTTTTCATTTTTATTGTAGTATTTTTTTCGAAATATTAATAATGTGAAGGTTTTTGGATTGGGTGAGAGGAGTTTATTATGGTCTTGAATCATCATGATGGATTCTTAAAAAGGAAGCGTTCTTTAATTTTGGTATCACAGTATTGAACATTGAACTGTGGATGACGAACATTCCACTTACAGACGCCACAAAAATATCATCATACCTGCGCTGTGCTTAAACTATGTTGATAGCGACTTAAAACTACTTCAAGATAGAACGCTGATATGCACCTGGACAGTTTAATCCACGCATGAAGCAACTATAGCCTTAAATTCAACGCCTTAACGGAATCTTATCTTTATTTCCGTTGGTTGTTATAATAACTATCTCATTCGGGACTTAAATCCTTCTTCCTGCTACTTTTGAGATGCTTCAAACAACCTTTTTAATGAAAAAGGTTGCTTTCAGTTTCAATATTCAATATTTATTATTATTTAAGAATTCTTTTACAGTCAATTCATCATGCAACTTGGCAGTTGGAGCTTCTGCTATCCATTTCAATTTTCAACTGTATTAGAGAGAGACAACTTCAGAATATTTTTGAGGCGGCGGCTGTTAATATTTAAAGAGTTTGACATTTCAGAAGATAAGATTCCAAAAATTGGTTGACATATTGGGCAAGGTGGAGGGCATGTTTTTGCCACGATCGAATCAACAATGGAGTGCAGAGAGCTCGTGTGGAGAGTAGCATGGCACGTGAAATAAATCATTTCAGACAGATGTTCATTTCAGAATTTACATGTCATTACACTGTGTCTCCACTTTCTGCTGACTGGGATTTGTATACGTAGTCTCTGGCAAAGTAATTGGAAAATATTTATTGTTATACAGTCCCAGTGTTCATGTTATAAGTAGATCCTTCCATTCATCAATTCTTGTAAACCCAAATAGTTGTTTTTATATTATCAAACATGGACTCATTGCCTTTGTTTTTCACATCCAATCATGATGCCTCTCATATGCTTAACGTGGACAATTTTCTGCCTCCACTGTTTTTTGAACAGAAACCGATGTTAACCCCGCTGGATTACCAATTGGAGCAACAGTGTGATTCCAAGGGCTGGGGATTAGTGAGTCAAAACCAGAGTCATAACGAAAGCCACTTTAACCATAGTTCGAATCTGATAGCCAAAGAAAACGCCAATGTACAGAAACTTTGTCACAATGCCAAAGAAAGACAAAGGCGAAAGAGTTTGAACATTCTTTACTTTCAGTTGGGTTCGTCGCTGCCCAATACAAATCCAAAGGTAATATTACTAGCATAGCTGTTTGAACTAATCTTTCTTGGAATATTAATTGGAATATCAAGGTTTATGTTGTGGAATAAAATTACTTTAATCATTAAGTAGTGTATTATTTTATATTATTATTAAAATAAGTTTTTCAAAAGTATTTTGGAGTAATTTTAGAAAGTTAGAGAAATGCAATATTTCATAAGCCTCAACACAATTCATTGTAAAAATTTATATGAACTCAATATAATAATTGTTATTTATATTTATTATTGTTATTATAATGGTTTAGATTTTCAATAATATTTGTGTCTGTCATCTTCCGATATGATATCAAAGCACATAAGAGGTCTTGTTACTATATAAATTAAAATCGGGTGTTGAAGAAGAATTTTTTTTTAAAGAATTGTGTGTTCCTATTGTTGTTGAGAAAGAACAAAGAAATGTAAACCAGGCATGTGGGTGAGTAGAGGAAATTAGTTAAGTTTGAAAGGTGTGATCAAGGATGTTTTAGAAGGGCATAACATGACTTCATTTTCTCTTGCATAAGGATACTTTATCTGCTGCTATGTAAAGATATTCTTACCTACAATACTTTGGAATCCCTATATGTGCAGTGGAAAAGTTTACAAAATTCAATGCCAACATTATCATTCTAAAATTGAATGTTTTTACTACAAGAAAAAAGATCACACCAATTAGAATGGTAAAATTTGAGCCAACAATACTCTCAAAGGTAAATTCAATATAATAATAGTTATTTTATGTTTATTATTTTTGATATCGTGGTTTAGATTTTCAATAATTTTTGTGTCTACTATCTTCTATTAATCTTGACATAAACAAGCCATGTGTTGACCATATCAAAAGTGAGTGCTTGTAAAGTATAAAATATCAAAATGTTTTTGACTCCATAATTGCCTAGATTAAATATTATATAAATTTATAAGATATTTATGTCAATTGAATCTATATATTAGTTTAAAATAAAAAAATGCTTTATATAAATATGTAAATTCAACTTAAATAATTAGTGTCTTGTAATCAACTTTCAAAATATTTATAGGGAGAGTGCATCCCACATAATGAGTTATGACTCAAAAACCTTATATTTCACAAACATTTTACTCAAAATCCTATAAATATGTTTTTACAATTTAACTGCAAACTTAACTCTAGCAACTATTTAATCTCTTCCTCATTTTTATGTATATATTCAATCTAACATGTCATGATTATATGTATCTTTTGTCAAATTGAAAACCAAACTAAGCAATCCAGCTATTGTTTCTCAAGTTCTAAGCTACATTCTTGAGTTATTGAGTGAAATCAAAAAATTAAGCAAATGGCATGATAAGCTCTTGGTTGCTCTGTGTGTTTCAAGATCAATTACAACTTATTTGGAGAACTTACATAATTCAATGCCAATGGTTACAATAAGTACAAAAATGGGGAGTGATGAGGTGTTGATTACAATATATACATGTAGAAGAGAGTTGTTGTTGTCAAAGTTGTTGAGATTGGTGGAAGAAGAGGAACTCGATGTGCAAAGTGCTTCAATGTTTGTTGAGAGTGAAAATGTTTGATTGACCCTCCACCTTCAAGTTAGGTGAATTTTTAAATTTTGATCAATTTAATATAGTTTGCATGCCAAAAATAGTAATAATTGTTGTAATATTTGTGGTTTCAAATGATGAGAGTAAGGATCATTTTTGGACACTTCACTTCTACACAACAAGATTGTGATGATGATAATGTTACTTCAGAAATCATCTTTGTAAATTGGGGTTTACAAAAAACCATTGAACTATCAACATAGTTTCGGTTAATTAATTATGGATGAAAAAACTAAGAGAAAATATAATTTCCTTTCTAAAGTAATTGTCTTTTGAATTTTTTTGCTTTTTAAAAATTAGTAACTTGTTAGTTTTTAAGTAAAAAACTATGTCTCTTTGTATTAAGTGTTTGGGAATTTTTGATGTGTTTCATGGATTATAACATGTATTATTATTTTAAGGGGAAATACATTTCATTTTCATTTAGTTTTGTGTTTATTATGATAGGAATATTTTTAATGTAATAATATTACAACAAGTAGTATATTTTTATGTTAGATTTGGTTCATAAATTAATTTTCACATGAGTATTTATTTCATCTCTATTTATATTTATCATTTGTTGATAATTATTATTTTTATTTGCTTTAATTTTCATGCATTCATCCTCTACTTCAAAATTATCATTTTAATTTAGGATTCATTTTCAAGTGATTCCATAATGACTCGATCCAATTTTAAGACACTAAAAATTATTCAAAATTTAAATTATCAAATTCAAATTTTAGCTTTTCTTGCTACTTTTTTAAGAGATTCATTTAGTAACTTATAATATATCTCTAATTTTCATTTCTAGTTATTATGATTTTGTTTATCTCAACACCAAATCAAATTTGAATACGAAACTAATGGTTGATTTTATTTTATTCCTAATTCTTCTTAATTTTTTCCATCATAACAAGAGCTCTGAAGGAGATAGAGTCCATGTCGGGCTAGATAAGTTAGAGTTTTGAGAATGTTAGAGTTGTGGTGATAGCAGTTGTTTATAAAAAAATTTGTGGCTGTGGGATCAATTGTGTAGAGAATGTCAAATAGTTTTAAGTTGGGAACTGAGAAATAAACAAAATGTATTGGGTTAATGTGAGAATGAACCAATGAAGTAATGGAACATCAGTTGTTGAGCACTAACGATGGAAAGGAATAAACTGTATTGGTCTTATCCTTTATTGTGGGATGTTTGGACTAGGTGACAAAAAGCATGTTGATGTGGTTTTATATTTCATGACATAGTCATGAAACAAAAGCTAGAAATAGTTGAGTTTTGAAGTATGGCATTGTGAACAATTTTGCAATGGATTGTAATTTCGATGCAGTGAAATTTATTATGATTACTTAATAGCGAGAATATGTATATTTTTGTATTGTATTATGGCATAGAGATATGTCTATTGTTTGTGTGACGAGTAGCACACATATGTGTATATACATAGACATAGATACATTTAGACAATTTAACATAGACAGTTATGTAAAAACCTTTTTTTGCCTATATCTATTGATTTAATGGAGTTGATGTTAATTTTAACTACAAGTATTTTTGTAGGCCATGTTCAAATGTTACAAAAGAACTAGAAATAGTCATATTACAATATGTAAGTGAAGTGTTATATATGGATGTAGATTACAAACAAATTATGGTTTTGAAACATTGTAAGATATGGCCATTGTGAATTCTTTGAAACAGTGTATGTATATCTATGTATGTGTGTATATATAATTATACGTATGTATGTGCTTTGTATTTTGCATTTGTTTTGAACTGGTTTTCATTTGCTATGAATAGGGTGTAGTGCAGTTGCTATGAATGGATTATGTTGTTTAACTTTGAAAAAATTGTAGTGATTTAAAATCATGGTGTGGAATTTATTATGATTAGTGGATTGCTATGATATATATTTTTTTGCATTTGTATAAGCATAGAAATTTGTGTATGGTATGTATATGTAATGGCATATGTATGTGTATAATTTTATATGTTTAGACACATTTGTAGGTACAAAAATATATACATGTAGACAAACATGGTTAGATACATAGGTAGATGTTTATATATTCTTAAAACATTCATATATATATATATAATATTTGTGTGTACAACATCAAATATTTCTAGTTGAAGATAATGTAATGTAGCCTATGATGTTAGGAAGAAGATGAGCTCATTATCACTTTGTTCACAACATAAGCGAATGAACAGATATAATTTTGCTGGAGTAAATTAAGGGTACACATCATACATTTTGTAAATCTTGATCGGTCATTTTGATAGTTTGGGTAAGTTCAATATTTAATCATGCAAATATTTGGATATAGTTGACAAAAATATTATGGGACCTTCAAACATTGTAAGGTATAGCCATTTTTCATTGTTTGAATTAGTGTTTGTATGTTTATGTATGTATATATATGTGTTTATATACATGTATATGTATATATATATGCATTTATATATATACATATGCATACACACACATATATATACATATACATATATATATAAACACATATACATATACATATATATATACATATATATACATATGTATAAACACATATACATATATACATATACATGGATCTAGGAAAATTCATTGCCAACAATTCATCGATGGAAAATTCACCGCCAACAATTCACTGCCACAGAAAATTCACCAATGAAAAAATTCACTGCCAAATATTTTTAAATTTTATTTGGCAGTGAATTTTCATTCGGTGAATTTTTTGTGGCGGTGAATTTTCCATCGGTGAATTTTCTGTGGCGGTGAATTTTCCATCGATGAATTGCTAGTGATGAATTTGTTGTATGCCTATATACATACATACATATATGTATATATATATATATATGTATATGCATATATACATGTATATATGTATATGTATATTATATATACATGTATATATATATTATTAAGATATGTACACATATATATATATGTATATATATATGCATGTATATATATATGTATACATATATATATGGACAAGTATATATATAAAGAAGCATATATATATATGTATACATATATATGTATACATATATATATATATGTATATATATATTATACATATATGTATATGTATATATATGTATGTATATATATACATATGTATATGTATATGTATATATATGTATGTATATATATACATATGTATATATATATGTATGTATATATATATATGTACATATATATACATATATATATATATGTGATCCTAAGAATTTTATCCTACTCTAACATGCAAACTAACTAAAAATGCGAATGATAAAAGACCAAGGACACCTCAAGATTAGCCAAAAGAGTGATAAAACAAGAAGGAAAGTAGATAAAATAAGATGTTACAAACGATTTCACCTTCCTTGCTGTTGATGACTCATTGGTTGGCCCTTGATTGAGAAGATTTTGTGTGCTCCTTAGATGGCTCTTGATGTAGCTAGATGCAAGATTGACTTATGCAAAATGATTAAGATGGATAGCTAGATGATATTGGATGATTGAGGATGCAAATTGGCAGCATGTAGTTATGAAAATCAAAAGTGTTCCCCAAAATGCCCTTAAGGAGGGGGTATTTATAGGAGAATTTGAATTCTCTAGAGAATTCAATGGTCAAGATTGATCCAACAAGGCCAAGATGAAGGGCTATGGTGGGTTGAGAACCCACAAGCCCTCACATCTTGACATGTGGAGAGTGAAGTGGCCAAGGGGATATGAGATGGAGGTGAGGTGTCAAAAAGGTACATGAGGTGGAGGAAGGACAAGTACCTTCCAAGTACCTTGGGGAGTGAGAAGATCTCCTCAAAAAGGAATTTGTTGTCCCCAAGTGAGGGGGAAAGGGACATTTGAGAAATTTTGGAATTCCTCAAAAATCTCCATGGGAAAAGGAGAGGTGGTTGGAGAAATAAATGTGAATTAAAAATTCACATTCTTAGAAGAGTCTAAAGGATAAGAGAGGGTCTCCAAAAAGGTGGGAATTGGTCACATGTGCATGAGGTGACATGTCAAGTATTCTAGAAGCCTTGGAAAGACAAAATGTGAATTAAAAATTCACATGGGGAGGAGAGAGACATGGGATGAATAAATGAGAATTAAAAATTCTCATGGGAAGGAGGGTCAATGTCCAAAAAGGAAAAATGGAAGAATTAACCAAAAAGTGGTGCTAAAAATGGCTAATGACTTTGATTAAAGTTGTGCAAACACTTGATTATGATAATTAATGGAAGATTAGAGACAAGTGACAAATGTAGAAGGATGTGACATTAATCCTTGATTAAGAGGATGCACACCCTAAATATGAATTAATTAAATTAATTCATATTAGAGATGGATTATGGAGGATGTGACAAGGAGTGAGAAAAGAGGAATTTTAAATTGATTTTAATTCAATAGATTAGGCTGACTAAATTAAATAAATTGGTGTATTTATTTAATTTAGAGAAGATAAAAGCACCAAATAAAGTATTCAATTATTAAATTAAACACTTTAAGAGTCTTATGTGGGAAGCGCAATATTAATTAAATAAATTAATATTGACAGAATTGATGAATAAAGGAGAAAATTTGATCATATGGGAGTGATCAATTTTGGGTGTCTACAATATATATACATATGTACATATATACATACATATATATATACATATGTATACATATGTACATATATATATATAAACACATATACATACATATATATAAACACACACACACAATATGTATATGTGTTTATATATATGTCTATGTGTGTGTGTGTGTTTATATGTATGTTCATATAGATATATATTAGTATAGACATATATATTTATATATGTTTGTATATATACATATCCAATTGACCATTTTCTTTAGTGTTGTTGTAATCTATGTATGTTGAGATGGGTTATATTTATCGTGTTTGAGGCAATAGAACCGGTATTTGTAAGTTCTATATGTTCTACATATTTATTTTTGGCTTGTCTTCTGATTTTTTCAAATTGTTTGTAGAGGACGAAATTAGTGGCTTTTGAGAGGGTTGTGCATGTATATATTTGTATATACATAGACATAGGTATATATACATTGACACATAGAGGGGTTACAATATGCAAATTGAAACAAGGGTAAGTAGGCATATCAATGGGAAGAGAAGTTATTGTCAATGTTTGATTGAAGTTATTGTCAATGCAAAAAGCACATAGAAAGGAAAAAGACATAACCTACTATATTGGTCCGATGTGGAAACAAGATGGTCATTGTCACTTTGTCCACAACAAAAGACAATGATGAGATAAAAGTTTTGTTAGTATAGATCTTGGCTATGCATCTCTTGTGTTGTAGAGGCTTATTGATCTTTTTCAATTTGTTTTTGGGATGTGAACATTGAATGATCAAGTCTTTGGCTAAGTTGTATGGTTCAACTTGTAAATTTTATGTCTGGAGTAGTCATATTTGATCATGTAGTTGGCAAAAAATCTATGACCTTTAAACATTAGGAGGTGTGTACATTATCTATATTTTGGGATACTTGGAGGTGTTTGGAATTTAAATGTTGAGTAAGGAAATTTTTGTGCTAGTTGTATGATTCATCTTGTTAATTTTTTTGTTCTTAACCTTTGACATATTTAATCATGCAACTGGCAAACAATCTATGATGTCTAAACATTGTAACACACACACACACACATATGTGTGTGTGTATACATATATATATACATATATAAATATACATATATACATATATGTGTGTATATATGTATATATGTATATATGGGTGATCCCACAATAGTGGTTTACAATTTTTGGCCAAACTGGACACTGAAATATTTTAACTAAATCTTCACTTTCAGGCACCTATAACGGCTAAACTGTGAGGAATTTGTGTAGAAGTTGAAAAACCCAACTTCATAGTCCCCAAAAATCATTTGCATGCAATCACCAATCATAGAGAAAAGATATACAAAACCAGAAAGATATACTAAAAGCCTCAAGTGAAAAATGCATTCACGGGAATTCAAAATGAGATTGTTTTACAATGAAAAATAAAAGATGCCTAAAAAGGCAATGAAATGTAACTGCCACATGTAAGCATAAATGCATTATGACATGCCCAATGAATGTGATTTGACCCTATGTAACTGACATCTAAGAATAGCTACAAGGTAAATTAACTCCTAAGTAAGCTTATGATGTTGTAAATAATTAATTACACCAACACCCTCCCCATAAGTGCAACTTAGGGAGAAGCAAATTATTATGCAAAAGATGAGTCCTGACAACAAGGCCTGATCAGGTACCCATTTACAAATGCAATGAAAGAGAAAGAGGAGAAAACCCAGTGGGAAACCCCCCCAATGAGATGAACTGTTGCAAAGAAGCATTGAAAGAACTCTGATGGAGTAACACTGGAATCCTTAATTCAGCAAGCAAAGAAAGATACCTCTATTTACAAGAAACCATATGGGAATCACAATAATGCAACAACAGACCCGATGCCAAGGAACACTGGAAAAGTCACATACTAGATCAACCCTAGAATCTATGAAGCAACAGTAGATGATGCCCCCCATAAGAGGGAATGATATGATGACAAAATTTGGAAGCCATGTATCTTGATGCTGATGCCAAACTGTGACTAAAACTGCTCCATGGGAACAAGTACCATAAAGATTCTGGAACATTAACCATAAAATGAATAGCCCTCAAACTGAGATGGATGTGACCCAATGTGGATCAATAACCATAGGCTCTCAATTTGAAGTGTGAACCGATGTGAACCAAAAATGTGTCCAACTATGAGCAAGATGAGGCCAAAAGAAACAACAAAATCCAGATACAATTCATGCGAGTTGTCATTTTAAATATGAAGATGAGATCAAATTACATGCTATGAAACTAAACTCTAATCAAATTATTGTGCAAGAAACCTCCTTGAAGGAACTTTATATCAGTTCATTTATTACAATACCCAATGATTGTAAAAGGAGAGCATGCAAAAACGAAAGAGAAAATGCAAACCTAGTGCATGAAAACAAAAACGAGTGCATGCACAAACCAATATTCACATCTTCCTCCATGATGAAAAAAGACTTCAGATCTATGTAGAGGACGAAACTAGCTTTTCGATGTCGCTTGAATCGTGAAAAACGGATAAACGAAGCAAAAGATATGCCCTCCAAAGTGAAAATAGTAACTTCTGATTTTAGAGGCCGAAAAAAGCATCAAAAATGCAAAATGATAAAATCACACCTACACCACTAGAAAGTGCTCGGAACAAATTTTTCGACGATATCTTGTTTTCAAAAAATTGACACCGTATGCAAAAGTTATGAGAAAAACGAAAAAAAGGCCTATAAGAGACACTTCCAGCTCTAAACAAGTACAAAAAATTGGCTCCTTAGGCGTTGGCCCTCAGTCGCGCATATGACCGCTGCAGGGGTTGAGGTGTCTAGTGAAGCTCCTGGTCGGCAATGGGATAGACTATGGAGGAGAAAGGAACCCTCGAGGGCTGAAGCTTGGTGAAGCGGTTGGTTGCTGAGATGACCGCAGTGAAGACTTTGCAGCCCATGGGGGCTATAACTCAGCCGGTGGCACGGAGGATGTAACCGTCGGTGGTAGTGGAGCTAGGGTGGTCACTCGATGAAGGGAGGGTGACGATGGTGATTAACACTGGCAGTGTACCTGATTTCTTGCAATTTTATTTTTTTCAAAAAATGTGCCTTGAACTGCGTGTTGGGGAGGTCATGTGGCCTCTCTAGCAAAAAAAATTGCCTCTCCAGATGGATTTGTCCAAAATGGAAAATTTTTATATCAAAATAGGGGTTTTTGGGTGCTGAGGACTCAATGGCGAAGTCTGCTTTGTCTAAAAATGCCCAGAAAAATAGGCTACCCCCAAATTCAACAAAAAAATGCTTGGAATGAAACCCTTGCACAAAAAAACACTGTAAGGCAAATATCTTCAAATCTCGAACAAGCAGTTATAGGTCTGGAGCTCTGATACCATGTAGAAGTTGAAAAACCCAACTTCACAGTCCCCAAGAATCACCTGTCACAGAGAAAAGATATTTTGAAAGCCTCAAGTGAAAAATGCATTCACGGGAATTCAAAATGAGATTGTTTATAATGAAAAATAAAAGATGCCTAAAAAGGAAATGAAATGTAACTGCCACATGCAAGCATAAATGCATTATAACATGCCCAATGAATGTGAGTTGACCCTATGTAACTGACATCTAAGAATAGCTACAAGGTAAATTAACTCCTAAGTAAGCTTATGATGGTGTAAATAATTAAAATTACAACAACAATTTGAAGATGATGCAAACCAGAGTTTCGTCACATTTTGTCTATAGATTTTAAAAATATTTTTTTCAAAATTTTTGGAATCAGATTGCACTTTTTTTCCATCTCCCTCGAAAAGTAGTTTTTTTTTTTCAGAAAACAACATTTTTAAGAAGTGGTGCACATCGTATAATGCATAACTTTTTTTCCATGAAGGATAAAATTCTAATTCTTTCGAATTTAGATTTGTAACTCCGATATCTAGTGCTTCCACTTGGTTAGATAGTTTTTAATTGAATATTTTTTCTTTAATCAAGTTTCAAAGTCAAACCAATTACAATTCAAACATAGCACGACTGTATAACATGTAACTTTTTTTGTATATATCAAAATTCAATTTTATTTTTTTTGGATCAAGGACTTCAATATCTAGTGCACTCATATTTTTCAAAAAAAAAATTGATAACCTATTTTTTTTCCACATGTGCAGAATAGAGACCTTCATTTTCGATGAAAAACCTATGTTTAATAAAACTAAAAAAACAAATACATAATAAAACCAACACATATTAAAATTATATTCGTTGGATAGCTCATTCTGAGGGCTACCTGATTCTAGTTGGGTTTGTGAAGTCTCCATCATTTTCATGTTCAAACCAAGCTTCAAAGTGAAAAAATTTAGATTTTTATGTGTTTCAGGGGAGAATGAGGGATAAGGGAGGTTCGTACGAACCCCTAAGGGTTCACGTGAACACCTTATGGGTTCGTGCAAACTAGTAGGTTCGTACGAACTCCCAAAAATCACTTTTTTTGTCTTGCAGTCATTTTTTGTGAGTTTTTTTTTCCTCACTAAAATTGTAACCCACTTTTATGGGTTTTACCCATACATATATATATACATGTATATGTATATGCATATATGTATATATGCATACATATATATATGCATATATATACATGTATATGTATATGTATATGTATATATACATATATATACATATACATATATGCATATGTATACATATATATACATATGTGTATGTATATATACATATGTATATCTATGTATATACATACAGATATATGTACATATATATACATACATATGTATATATATATACATGTACATATGTATATATATATATATACATACATGTATATATATATATACATACATATGTATATATATATATACATACATATATATCATATATATATCTTTATACATATACATATATATGTATGTATATACATACATATATATGTATATATATATGTATATATATGTGTGTGTGTATGTATATACATATGTATATATATATATATGTATATGTATATATACATATATATATATATGTATGTATGTATATATATATGTCATATGTATATATATACATATATATATGCTGCTCTATATGTATATGTATATACATATAAATGTATATATATACATATACATGTATATATATATGTATATGTATATACATATACATGTATATGTATGTATATCTTATATGTATATACATATACATGTATATATATACATATATATACATATACATATATATCACAGGCAGTGCATGAAGTTGGTCATACTTTTGTGGTCAAATGGGAAAAAAAATTTGAGAGCTTGACATAAATTAGAGTGTGTTATAGCGTGCTTTCGTTATGTTATTTAAAAGCAAAAAAAAAGTGTAAGTGAATCATTTTGTTTATTATTTCTGGAGCTCTATCCTGACCAAAGAAACCCTCACTTTTAGATTGCTTGCATTCTAGGAGGGAAGGATTTCCTACAAATTTTATCAACAATGGTGGATTTTCTTTGCAAATGTATGGCACCACTTTTCGACAAAGGAGTCACGGGGAGGAGTAAAGTATTTATTTTTTTTTTTTTTTAATTTCTTAGTTTAAAATTGATTTTGTTTGTTTTAGGTTAGATTTGATTTTTTTTTTAATTTGTAGGAAATCTTGCAAATCCTCAACAAGAAGAAGAGGCAAATCCTCAACAGCAAAATCCTCAACAAAATCAACCTCCACCACCAATCACTCAATACCCTCCTGGCACTCAAGAAAATTTGAGGAGTGAAATTGAAAACAATAGAAAACAACTTGAGGATCTTATCAGTAGGTTGAGTGATCCAAATGCTTCAACCACAGAAAGAATGCTTCTATCAAATTCATTGAAAGAGATGTTAAAAAATGTAGATGCAATTACCCAACAAATAGTTGGATGGCAAGATAGGAGGTAGGCAGCCAAGGCATATTATGCAGACAAATTATCATATAAACAAGTTAAAGATTTAAAAATTACTAAAGGTGATTTGTGCTCTCTATTCACTGACCCTAAAACAAATCAAAACCTTACCCTCAATGCAAAGAGGTTTCCTATTCATTGATGCCACCACCAAGAGATTAGGAACCATTTTTATGATAGATGGTATTTGGTCTTTGATTACCCACCGTGCAATAATTGTGAAGTCCACCAATATTTTCTTAGGAAACTATACAGTGAGTTTGTATTGAGCCAAATCCCAAATTATTTTGATATGAGGGAGTTCTAGGGAAGAGGTGGGGGGTTAGATCAGGATAGGCCCGGTGCACAACCGTATCCTGCACGGCAAGGGAGACAACCTCTCGCTAGGCCACCTCGTGAGCACATTGTGATGCCTGTCATTGTGAAGGAGAGTGCCAACGTAGAGACATTGCAGGCAATGACAATTTTGACCTGGGGTGTCATCCATCACACTAGCCCTATTGTATAGCGCCATCCAGGGGAGTCTTCAAGTGGTGGCCTTTGAACCCATGTGTGTCAATCATGCGGGGAGACTTATTCGTATGACCCTACCAACACTCAAGAGGGTGCTACGCAGGATCCATATGCTACTACGCAGCCTGATCCATATGCATCTACGGGGATGGAGAGGACGGCTGACATCTTGCATGATGCATATGGCATTAACACTCAGGTAAAATTCAGCATGTTCATTGAATTTAATTTATTAAATTTTGATTGTGAAATGCAAGATTAACTAATTTACTTTTATTATTTTAATAAAATTGCAGGGTCGCAGTGTTGAGACTGGATACACCAGTGCTCCC
>VDFB02382550.1:58892-70507 GCA_007258455.2 Sequoia sempervirens
GCATTGGAATAGTTCGTTTGGTCACACGCGTTGGAGAACGAAAGTTGCACGACTTTGCAACTTTTCACTGCTTGCATTTGACACTTTTTCCATCAACTAAAAACTGGACACCATGGGAAAACCACTCTGAAATAATGAAAACCGAGAGAGGTTATTGTAGAGGGGCCCAACACAAACTCATAGGATCAGACGAGAAGTTTCTAAGTGTCATGGTGTTCGAGTAACCTCATGTTGAAGTTTGCAGCCATTTTGCCCTTTGGACCCTTAAGGGATCGATCTGGTTGAACGTAGCTCAAAGCGATTCCGCATGTTTGGGTGCAAAAGAGTACCATTCCTAACATAAAAATTTCTAATTAGATGCATTGGAATAGTCTATTTGGTCACATGAGTTGCAGAACGAAAGTTGCACCACTTTGCAACTTTCCACTACTTCCATTTGACACTTTTTCCATCAACTGAAAACTGAACACTATAGGAAAATCACTCTGAGATAACAAAAATTGAGAGAGGTTATTGTAGAGGGGCCCAACAAGATCCCATAGGATTAGACAAGAAGTTTCTAAGAATCACAGTGTTTGAGTAACCTCATGTTGAAGTTTGCAGTCATTTTTCCCTTTGAACCCTTAAGGAATCGATCTGGTTGAACATAGCTTCGAGTGATTCTGCATGTTTAGGTGTGAAAGAGGACCATGCCTAGCATAAAAATTCTTATTCAGACATGTTGGAATAGTTTGTTTGGTCACACAAGTTGCAGAACGAAAGTTGCGCCACTTTGCAACTTTCCACTGCTTCCATTTGACACTTTTTCCATCAACTGAAAACTGGACACTATGGGAAAACTACTCCAAGATAACGAAAATCGAGAGAGGTTATTGTAGAGGGGGCCAACATGATCCCATAGGATTAGATAAGAAGTTTCTAAGCATCACAGTGTCCAAGTAACCTCATACTAAAGTTTGCAGCCATTTTGCCTTTTAGACCCTTAAGGAATCGATCTGGTTGAATATCGGTCAGAGCGATTCCGCGTGTTTGGGTGAAAAAGAGGACCATGCCTAGTGTAAAAATGCCTATTTAGACATATTGGAATAGTCTATTTGGTCTCACGAGTTGCAGAACAAAAATTGCACCACCTTGCAACTTTCCACTACTTGCATTTAACACTTTTTCCATCAACTGAAAACTAGACACCACAAGAAAACCACTCTGAGATAATGAAAACCGAGAGAGGTTATTGTAGAGGGGCCAACACAATCCCATAGGATTAGACAAGAATTTTCTAAGCATCACGGTGTTCGAGTAGTCTCATGCTAAAGTTTACAGCCATTTTTGCCCTTTGGACCCTTAAGGGATCGATCCAGTTGAACGTAGCTCGGAGCGATTCCACATGTTTGGGTGTGAAAGAGGACCATTCATAGCATAAAAATTCCTATTCAAATGCGTTGGAACAATCCATTTGGTCACACGAGTTGGAGTATGAAAGTTGCACGACTTTGCAACTTTCCACTGCTTGCATTTGACACTTTTTCCATCAACTGAAAACTAGAAACCACAGAAAAACCACTCTAAGATAATGAAAACTGAGAGAGGTTATTGTAGAGGGTCCCAACATGATCCCATAGGATTAGACGAGAAGTTTCTAAGCACTACGGTGTCTGAGTAACCTCATGCTGAAGTTTGCAGCCATTTTCCCCTTTGGACCCTTAAGGGATCGATCTGGTTGAATGTAGCTCGGAGCGATTCTGCGTGTGTGGGAAAATTCTGAAACCTGGTGGAATGGTGGATTTAGGGGTCCTCTTCATGTTGCAATTTGTTTCAGAGTGAAAGATGGAGGTTTACAAAAGTTATTTGATGCCCTAGGTCAGTTTTTCCCTTGTAAATGTATGAAAATGGTCTTTAGAATGCACTTTGCATAATTTTCTAATAAGTTACTATAGTGCTGGGAGTCAAGAAAATTGAGTTCTAGTGATGACCTAGGTCGGGTATGTGAGTTTTCCTAGAGAAAATGAAGGCTATAGGTTGTGTATTGGTGAATTTGTGAAGGGACTAAGTGTAGAAAGGTTTGGAGGGTCTATGCTGACCTGGGAAAAGATGTTTTGAACTTTGGTTTGACTTTTTGTGGCTAGCAGAGTGGAGTTACAGAGAAACCCTAGGTTTTAGGGTGAAATAGGAGGGTTTGTTGGAGAAGCACCTTAGAAGACCTGTATGGAAGAATTGGTCAGAGAATCTATGGTTTTCTAACACAATTTGAGACTGTCTAAGAGATCTTGTGGTGGCAAGAAGTTTAAAGAGTACTTTGTGTGTAAAATTGGGCTAATTCTAATAGCCTTTAAGCAGGGTGACTTGAAGTTTCTTTGTGTTGTTGCATAAGAATCTCATGTGTAAGCTTGGTTCAGTGTTTTTGATGATGTATGGATGCTATTTGGATGCTGAGTTGGTATTCTTACAATCTTCTCTAAAGGATAGGTCTATTTGTTGTTACTGGTGAATTGGGAAGCCATAGTGTTGATTTGATGAAAGTTGTGTTGGAAACTTGAATCTGAGTTAGAACTTGATTCCTTGAGCCTGTTTATGTGTTCCTCCACCTTGATATTGCATCATAGGGGTGTCAAAATAAAAAAAAATGTCATTTTTGTCCCTAGGTGATAAGGTTTCCAAAATTGTTCATTTGTTGTCAAAATTGTGAAAAGGCAAAACTCAGAAAAAAAAAAAAAAAGAACACAAAAATCAGAATGTGAAGAGACAAAGTGGGAGAGGAAAGATTTTGGTTGATTGGAAACTAAAAAGGAACTTTCATAACTATTGTAAAATCTATAAAAAGCATCAAAATGCGTGGAGAAAATAGAAGTTGAGTCTTTGTAATTAGATTTTGAAATAAAATCCCTTGTTTCTAAGTTTGCAACACTTTCTCCATGGCTTTATCTTATATTGGTAATTTAGGAACTTCAAAAGTTTAAATCCTTGTGTGATCTCATTTTAGGTAGAGTTATTTTCATTCACAAAGAATTTGGAAGGTTAGTTTTGAGAAATAAAAGAAGGAAAAGCAGTTTTCTATGTCCCGGGCAGTGATCCTCACTCTATGATTTTGAGAGTCTTATAAGCAAAATATTCTCCATACCACCATTATAGGCTAGTATAATGGTAGGATGGATGATTTTATGTTTATTTAACATGTTTTTGAGTGAAAAGTGTGTCAAAAAGTAACAGGGAAGGCGTGGATA
Source organism: Sequoia sempervirens (assembly GCA_007258455.2). Lineage (NCBI taxonomy): Eukaryota > Viridiplantae > Streptophyta > Pinopsida > Cupressales > Cupressaceae > Sequoia > Sequoia sempervirens. The sequence continues at coordinate 62,111 of VDFB02382550.1, forward strand.
TGAAGATAGTTGCTGCTCCAAGAGGAAAATCTGAGTTTTCCATATGAAAGATGGTGCCTACAAGTTGGAACGGTTGGAATAGAATTTATTTTGATATGGATGAGGGTTATTATGTTTAGGAAGACTTATTTACAGGTGTTTTCAATAGTGGAACATGATTTGGAGGTTTGTAGATGATATTTCTTAAAAACCCTCGCTTGTGCTTTAAAAGCCTATAAACAAGGGTTTACTATTTAATTATATTGTTGGAAATTTCATACCTTGAAGATTGATAATTTGTGAGTTTTTCCACCTGTATAAAGACTTTTTATGGATGGTAAGTGATTTGGAGTTGTTTTAAAGGTGTCTTCTTTGTTAAATTGGCCTATTTGGGGCTCTTTAGTAATAAAGAAGTGAGGACAGCAAGTGTGTGTTCCAAAACAAGTGTACTTGAAAATGAGATATGTTTTTAATGATAAAAATGGGTACTCAAAAATATATTTATCCTATAGAGATTCATTATGGTTTGCAAGTTACACCTGATTTGGTGTTTTGGCAAATTTTGGCCTTTTGAATGCAAGAAACTGAGATTTTGTGTAGACAATGATTTGAGTGTTTGGTTTGGGTTTGTAACTATCTAAATGATGATGAAAAATGTGACTCAAGGTCTGGAAGAAATCCTGAAGCAAGTTTTTTCATTTTAATGTCTTGAACTATGTGGAATCATGGTGTTTTGAGTAAGCAAAATGGTGTTTTGACTGCTAAAAGTAAGGAATCTAATAAAACAGCGTTTGTGAATATGATCTTGGTATTGTTTCAATTATAATGATGATGATTACAATTTCATGGAAGTCTAATAACATGTTTTAAGGGAGAATTGAATGAGTGGTTGTCTTTTTTCCTTGATTGAATCAAGTTAAATGGATGGTAATAGTGAAAGTTGTAGTGATTCAAAATTTCTAATAGTGTTATGGTGAATTTGATGAAAGTGTGGATTACTAATTTGAAAATTTGATGATTGGTAGCCTTGTAGTCCAAAGTGAATTTGATGGATTTAGTTGAGTTGATAAGTGAAATTGGTGAAATGAATAGTGAATTTTGAAGAATTTGTCAATTGATCTTCTCCAAGATGAGTTTGGGACAGAATTTCCCTGTGTTTGTGTTGTTTAGCAATTAATATTACATCAAATTGGTATCAGAGCTAGTTTTGCAATCTGATATTGCATCATGGTCCTAATGCAAGAGGAAGAGGAATGATTTCTACATCAAAGTAGCCAAATGAAGATCAAGAAGGAGCAAACAAAGGTAAAGATCATAATGTTGATTCTAGAGGTGGTTTTGGTTTTAGAGGTAGAGGAAGGTATAGTGTTGGTAGAGGTACTAATGATTTTGTAGGAAGGTGCTACAGATGCAATGAGTTCAGCCATCCTTCATGGAAATGTCCTGAGAGGGTTGGTAGTTCATCAAGTGGAGACAAGAAAATTGATAGGAGAGCACAATTGGTTCAAGAGGAGGAGTGTGAGCCATTATTCTGCAAGTAACAAGATAGATCCTAAAGTAGGGGAAATGTTGATGGTGAGAAAGACAATCTTGAAAGCAGCAAAAGAGGAAGCACCTTTGCAAAGGAAAAGTCTCTTCAACACTAATTGTAAGTGCAAGGACAAGGTATGTAGAGTGGTCATTGATTTTGACTCAACTAAAAATATGGTGTCAATGTGAAATGGTAAACAAGTTAGGCTTGAAAATAATTCCTCATGAATGTAAACACAGGGGTGAAAAGTGCTTTGACAAGGAATTTGCATGAAAGTATTGTTGTAGGGACCATTGAATGTCATGTAGTTAAGAGTAAAGGTAAGAGTAGTTTTCAAATCATCTTAGCATCCGTACAAACCGTACAACAACAAGAAAAGTGAGAAAAAACTAGTAAATTTTTGGAAAATAACATTCTTATTGATCAAAAAATGGGTTACAAATCAACCAAAAACCTCTCCTTCGAGGCATTGAAGGTTATTATACATGTAAATCTCATTACAATGCCTTAGGTACGAGCTATTCTCACAAATATTTTACAATGTCACTCATGTACATTCGAGATTCTCTTCTAATGTCTACATCATAGGTTCTCATTTAGAGGTTAACTTCAAATGAGTAACTTGAGATTCCATCGCAAAGATTCACACGTTCTTTTATACTCGCTTCAAATTAGAATTGAGATTTGTCAAGATCATCAAAATAAGGATGTTGCATTGCTTTTTTGGGTGAGATTCTCTTTGATGGCTCAAAAGTCAGCATTTTTTGCAAGGAAGGACCAATCAATTTTTACTAGTTTAGTTACAGATATGCAAAGGAAAAGAATAAAAAGAAATAGCTCATCCAAAATAGATGGAAGGAACTTACAGATAGGCATGGCAGTCTCTCAACTTAGTTAGTCTTGGTCATACATCTTCACTGGGAGTTCCAAGATACCTATTACACACAACACCTCTCATGAATAGAATTTCTTGAAATTCGAGATGCTCTTATATGTCTACATCATAGGTGGTCATGATAAGGTTAAATTCAAATGAATAACTTAAAATTGCCTCACCAAGCTTTGCACACACTTTTGTAATGGCTTAAAATCATAATTGAGATTTGTCAAGATCATCAAAATAAGGATGTTGCATTGCTTTTCTACTTGAGATTCTCTTGGATGGCTCATAAATGCAAGGGGACACCAATCAATGTTTGCATGGTTACATATAGATACCTTGAAGTAAAATAAGATGATAGCATTGTTATCAACCAAATTGACATGGATACAAGTATAAATTAATAAGAACCATTGTGCATATACTTACCAATTAATCCAATGAACCATCCGGGTCTGCTCTACTCTTTATTGTGTCAAGTATTGCCTCATGGTTAGACTCACAGACCTTCCACAAGGTCTTGTTCAAAGGTCTACCCCCATATTTGGTCAAACAAACATTGGATGCCATGACAAGGTTTGAGTAATGAAGAATCTTACAATGCGTGTCAAATTCCTCAAACAACCAATGTTTAACACTCTTATGTGGGTACCTTCTCAGCCACATTCCAGTAACAACAACTGAGCCTGTAGGGTATTCGATGTTTTCTCCATCTATAATTGGGGCCTCCAATTTCTTTTTTGCCTCAACACGACATAAGTAATAGTCTATTCCCTCTTCATTGTCTTCATTTGCAATAATTGCATAAACATGCCCTACATTTATATGTGGGACATATCTCTTGAAATTAGTTAACATTATGAATACAGTACAAAGTAAGATAACAATATAGAATTTCAAATACTAAGCAAGTAGATATATTACCTGTTTGAACTAGATCTGATACATGGTCAAAGTCGACTGATGATTCCATCTATGTTAGTTCCAATGCCATCAGAGGGCGATACGTGTGAAGTGGGCTAAGATAACTTGTCAACCCACTCCCCTAACTCACAATCATTCTTGTTACCCGATTTTCACCTATGGGCTCAATTAGGCTGGACATTATGTTTCAGGTGTTCATGAAGGCCAAATGGGGACATTTGCATCAAGGGTTAGATCATACATCTGATGCTATTTCACAAGGAGGTCTATTAGAAACCCTGCCTCAGTCAGATTTGGCACAAAACTCCTGAGGAAGAAAGTTGCTGAGACCAGATGGATGTCTTGCTAACTGGCTGTTGTGTTATATTCATTCAAAAATCCTCAGTTCACTGAGACATTTTGTTCACCATGAGTTTTCTATCTTTCACTGACCTGAGGAAGTCTCGCCAACCACTGCATACAAGGTTAGTCTCGCCAAAATTTTTTGGGTTCGGCGTAATGTCTGGCCGAATGAAGGGTCTCAGCGAAAGGAGACATCCTCACTATGAGGTCCTTTCGACAAGATGGAGGTCTCACCAAAGTGGAATGGCTACAATATAATGATGGGTTTCGATGTGAGGTCTTCCCGACTTGCCAGTGTCTCACCGAAAGAAAGGAGTTGGCTCGGGGAGAGTGGAATGCGCTCGGTAAGAGGTCTCACCGATAATGAAAGGTCTTGCTGACATAGGTGACATCGGTATAATATCTTGCTGATGAGTTGAGATCTCAACAAATGGTTTTTTAACTCTTCGGTGTGACATGGAGGATCACTGAGACTCTTGCCGATAAGGGCTGCACTCGCTGACAGGGAGGCTTGGTCGGTGTAATGTCTCACCGATCGAGAGAAGTATTTCCAAAAGAAATGTCAACAGGGAGAAATGGTGGGCCTCGCTATAACGTCTCGATGACTGAATGATGTCTCACCGAAATAGAATGCCTTCAGCGTAGGATTTTGGGATCGCCGAGATTTCCTGCCGATAGCATGTGGTCTTGGCGAAAGTTGGTGGCTTCGCTGTAACATCTTGCCGACTAAGCAGAGTCTCATCGAAAGAGGGTTCGAGCTCGGGAGGAGTTGAGGCAGTCAGTGTAAGGTCTCGCCGATGATGGAGGATCTCAGCAAAAGGAGGTACCATCGAGGAGATGTCTCACTGATGATTGTGAGTCATGCCAAGGGTTTCTCCTTTCAGCGTAGTGTTTTTGAGCTCGGTGTAAGGTCTCACTGAAAGTGATAGGTCTTGCCGAAAGAAAATGAACTTAGGGAGAATGGAAGAGCTCGATGAAAGGTTTGGATGATGGGGGTCAAGTCTCACTGAGAGGGATTGATACTAGAGTAATGTCTCACCGAAAGATGTCGGTCTCGCCGAAAGATGAAATGGCCTTGGTGAAAGCTCTTGCCGACCCGATGGTGTCTTGCCAATAGCAATGAACTTTCCCATGGAAAAAGATATCAGTAGGACTCTTAGCATTCGCTATGACCTCCTGCCGACTGAAAGATTTCTTGCCAATGGGAACACAGCGGTATAACTTTTGGGGCTCGCTATGATGTCTGGCCAATAGCGAAAGTCTCGGCAACCACTATGGATGTTGATATGACTTTTGAAGCTCGATGTGAACTCTTTCTGACAGTTGTGAGCTATGCTGATAACTATTGAAGGGGCATAATCGCATCAGGGAGACATGGATAGTGTCTCATTGACATGCGATTCTAATGAAGCGACCTCTAACCTTCTAGAAATCTATGTGGCACAAGTTCAACCAATTAGAGTGAGCTAAAGTCGAACCATTATCCATTTGACCGTTTGACTACCCCTATGAATGGGATCAACAGAGCACAACCGGCACGGACTCACCTTGAGATCAAAGGAAATGAAGCGGCTCGGTGAACACAGGTGTGGGGTTTTAACAAGAAGATTTAATGTTGCTTCCAGAGGAGGTCAACTTGCAGAATGGTCTAGAACAAGAGGAATGCAGAGAGGCCACGAGTCACAGGGATAGCTGGGATGTCGGCTTTGAAAGGAGGTTCGACATGGATAGTGGGGATACACTTGAATGCTACATTGACTTCATTTGAAAAGATCTAGGGACAAATTTTTCGGAAGGCGGATATTTTTGTAAGCCCTAGGGGCTGACACACTTTTGTATATAAGGCATTTTTGCCTCTTTGTAAAGTAGTTCTCCTTATGCTTTTCGAAATTCTAACTTTTGCAGTCCTTTCTCAGATTAGCAAACTTCTGTAACTCATTTTGGAGCATGTTATATAAAATTTTCCTTGGTTACTATTGATGGTTCATTTTTCCTTCTGGTTCTTGCAAAAATATTGTGCATTTTCAGGTGATCCATTAAGCTACTTCGTGAAATATTTCTCTTTCCTTATAGTTTTTGTTTCATGTTAGCATGCCTTTCTTTGCAAAAGTAGTATTATGTAGGTTACAAACTATGTTTACTCAATTACACATAAGTTTTTTAATTTGTGAAAATCTGCTTTTCCTTCTTGAAAGTGTATGTGTGTCAAACCTGTTAGTATGCATAATCTACAGAATCTAGTTGTGCAAACCCATATCCATCATCAGTATTCAAGTGTAAACTGAGTGCCTCATTGCTCTTTTCAATTTGGTGCATCACCATAGGAGTAGTTTTCAATTTATGTATTCATTCTCCCTTTTCCTTACAAGATCAGTAGTTAGGTGACACCATAGGAAGTCGGCCTTCTCCGAAGGTTCTTTTCCATTTTTAGGTGACCCACAACTTGGAAAAGTTCCCATGTTTCTCTGAAGTATCAAGTTCTACAACTTGATAAGGGTGCAACTTTAGGTGATAACAATTTCAAGGTTACATTGTACATGAACAAAAGCATGTCATCTTATGTGTATCGATACTCCATGAACTTGCATTTAAGCTAAGGAAAGACTGCAACTCACTCGATCCTGTTAGTGTACAACAATCCTCATATGGTGTAATGTTAGTATCATCCATCAACCAAAAAAATATACAAACTGAAGACATACCTTCATTACCTAGACCCATCAAAGCATTACACCACTTGACAATTGATCTTGCATCTGTCAACTGTACATTGTCTTTATACTTTAACTCTTCTTGTGCTAATGCTCTTTCCACGCATGCTCTTGCACCATCATGCTCCCCCTTTCCATGTCTGGCCTCACAAAAGTTCCACATATGTTGAACACGTGTAGTGAGATGCATCCTGCTCTTATTTGTGTCAATTCTGAGCTTCTAACATTCAATTTTGTTGGAGAAATTTTGATTTTTTTGGGACTGCCTACTAAAGTCAGAAATACCCCTGTTTTGTGAGAAATATGGATTTTTTGGTCATCCCACCTACTATGTAGACTTGTGCTTCAGTGAGATGACATGTATAAATGTATATTGCATGTTTAATAAAGTTAAAAGGCACTGGGAGTCCACAAGTTCAAGTTATAGTGATGCCCTAGGCTAGGTATGTAGGTTTTGCTGAGTGAAAATGAAGGCTAAAGGTTGTGTATTGGTGAATTTGTGAAGGGAATGAGTGTAGAAAGGTTTGGAGGGTTTGTACAGACCTAGGAAAAGGTGTTTTGAACTTTGGTTTGAGGTTTTGTGACTGTTAGAGTGTAAATACAGAGAAACCCTAGGTTTTAGGGTGAAATTGGAGGGTTTGCTGGAACAACACCCTAGAAGACCTAAATGGAAGAAATGACCTAAGAATTTGTGGTTTTGTATCACAATTTGAGACTGTCCAATTTGTGGAAATAATTCTAAAGGGTACTTTGTTTGTAAAATGGGGCTAATTCTAGTAGCCTATTGAGCAGGGTGACTTGAAGTTTCTCTATGTTGTTGCATGAGAATCTCATATGTAAGCTTCGGTCTTTGTTTTTGATGTTGTGTAGATGCTATTTGAATGTTGGGATGGTTCTCTTATAGTCTTCTCTAAAAGATAGGTATTTTTGTTGATTTGGTGAGTTGGGAAGCCATGGTGTTGATTTGATGAAAGTAGTTTTGAAAACTTGAATCTGAGTTGGAACTTGATTCCTTGAGTCTATTTGTGTGTTGCAGGCCTTCCCCTACTACATTAGGAGTATATTCCAATTTTTTAGAGACATGTATGGAAAATTTGGTAGCATAGACAAGGCAATCAACTGGTTTGTATAACTGTTTGAAAAAATAACTCAATGAAAGCTTTGGAAGCACACACAAAGAAAGTTAATTTTTAAATTTAACAAAATGCCTCAAAGAGATGTGGTTTAAAAATGTAATAGGAAAGTGTATCAAATTGTGTGATTTAAAATTTCCATTGACAACGTAAGGTTGTAACATGACAAACAAACAATTTGATCAACATAGAATAAGCAAAACAACAAAAATGAAAGCAAGCCATAATAAAATGAAAGAAAATGTACAAATATTTCACATACCTAAAAAAGAAAAGTTTCAAATGGAGGAGTTCTACCCAATTATGCAGCCTTTGCTTCTTCCTTCCTCAAACTCCTCAAAAATTTAACTTCTTCAAAAGCTTGTTCCCCTCCAAATTTCAATTGTATATCAATTATCACTGTAATTCAAACTTGAATTGATATTATATGCCTTTCAATGTGAAAACTCTGCTATTTCATGCAAAGGTGATGGAAAGAACATTCAAAAGGTGGTGGAATCTAAAAATCATGCATGCACACTTCACTCAATCACCAAAAAGCTACTTTTTGTCGGAGCACACGTAGAACCAGGAGAATATGTAGAATGTGGGCTGACATCACGGGTATATTGTGTTTTTTTACCATTTTTAGTGCTATAAACAATGCGCTCGCATTATAACAAGAGCGCATTATAACGTGAATGAATTATTTAATCCTTAACGAATATATCTCTACTAGTAAATAACGTGCTCGCATTATTATAAATTTGGTTTTTTTAAGCTTTATATGGTACATTTATAGGGTAGAGGGTTAAGGGTACTAGGGAGAGAGATAGAGGGAGTGAGTGAGAGAGAGATACCTAAGAGAGAGATACTTGAGAGAGAGAAAGGGATTCAGATAGAGATAAAGGAGGGAAG
>VDFB02382550.1:70607-81495 GCA_007258455.2 Sequoia sempervirens
GAATTTCATAACTTCTTTGAATAGAGACAGATAAATTTTGCTTGGTCATATGCTGACATGCCGGGGTTAGATCCTGAACTTGTTCTGCATCATTTTCCCTTACAACCAGGTGCCAATCCTGTGAAACAAAAGTTGAGAAAAATGCATCCACAAATTGCTTTATTAGTCAAGGCAGAACTCAAGAAATTGTTAAACGTTGGTTTCATTAGATCTATTGACTATGCCGTTTGGATCTCCAATTTTGTACTAGTCACTAAACCAACTGGGGGCATCCGCATCTGCACTGATTTTTGAGATATCAACAAAGCTTGTCCTAAGGATGACTTCCCTTTTCCTAACATAGACATGATAGTTGACATGACATCAGGTTATGAGATGTTATCCCTTATGGATGGATTTTCAGGATATAACCAAATTAGAATTGCCACTAAAGACCAACCTAAGATGGCTTTCACTTGTCCTTGGGGGATGTATTGCTGGAATGTTATGCCCTTCGGACTCAAGAATGCTAGAGCAACCTATCAGTGTGCCATGACTACTATCTTTCATGATCTGGTACACACTTGTATGGAGGATTATGTTGATGACCTTATTGCAAAATCTAAGACAAGGGCAGAACATTTACAGGTTTTAGATAAGATATTTCAAAGGCTAGAGAAGTATAAAGTGAGACTTAATCCAAAGAAATATGTGTTTGGAGTCAAGTCAGGAAAGCTGTTAGGTTATATTATTTCTAGACGAGGCATTGAAGTGGATCTTGGTAAGGTGAAAGCAATCATGGACATGCCACCACCCACAAATCTCAGTCAACTAAGGACATTACAGGGAATGTTGCAATCTATCAAAAGATTTATAGTGCAGTTAGCAGACAAGACACATCCATTTCAACATCTACTAAAGAAAGGAGTACCCTTTGCATGGACAGTTAGGTGTGAAGAGGCTTTTCAATTGATTAAGGAATATTTACTCACACCACCTGTCTTAATGCCACTTGTTGAAGGAAGAACATTGATTCTTTATATTACGGAAACCCATTCATTACTCGGAGCATTGCTTGCACAGAATGACGATGAAGGTCATGAAAGGGCAATCTATTATATCAATCAGACTTTGGTCGGTTATGAGCTCAACTATAGTACCATTGAACGAGCTTGTCTTGTAGTAGTATTTGCTACCCAAAAACTGAGGCACTACATGCTAAACCATCAAACAATGTTGATTGCTAAAATAGACCCTCTGAAATATCTTCTCAGCAAGGCAGCATTAACAGGGCGACTGGCCAAATGGGTTATGATACTTAGTGAGTATGATATCCAGTATGTAGAAAGAAAGGCTATTAAAGGACAGGTCATTGCTGATCAGTTAGTTGACGCACCCATACAAGTAGATCATCCCTTAGTTGCAGACTTTCCTAATGAGTTCATATTCACATTTGACACAAACATAACATGGAAGCTGTACTTTGATGGCTCACATACAAATCATGGTTCAGGGGCTGGTATACTATTTATTACACCACAGGGTGATTCCATCCCTAAGTCATTTAGGATTGCATTCCCATGCACTAATAACATGGCAGAGTATGAAGCTCTAGTGATAGGGTTACGCATGGCAGTCAAGTGGAAAATTAAGATTTTACAAGTATATGGGGATTCTCAACTAATAATCAGACAAGTAAATGATGATTATGAGACTAAGGATGAGAAGCTTGCTCCCTACAAGCGCATGGATGATAGCTTTAAAGAGTACTTTGACAAAGTCAAATTTCATCAAATACCTCATGTTTTAAATAGGGCAGCTGACGCTATGGCTACAATTGCATCACTTCTTGACATTCCTAACAACGTGCCTAAGTTTGAGTTCTTGGTAGAACAACTTTTGGTCCCAGCCTACGATATCCCAGATTCTGAAATGGTGTGTGACATTGTTGGCCCTGATTCCCCATGGTACAAAGAAATCTATGATTACCTTCATGCCGAAGTCATGCCCACTGGCCTATCAAATAACCAACGTAGGACATTCCTCCGCAAGTCAGCCAAATACACCATCGTCGGAGACACCCTATATAGACGTGCCTTAGATAATACCCTGCTGAGATGTCTTGATTCTACTGAAGCACAAGCAACCTTGCGTGGGGTGCATGAGGGTATATGTGGTTCCCATTCTAGCGGTCCTATCTTAGCCAAAAAGATTATGAGACTGGGTTATTACTAGCCTACTATGGAAAAAGACTCATATGTCTTTGTAACAAAATGCCGTCAATGCCAAGTTCATGGAGACTTGATACATGCCCTAGCACAGGAGCTCCGTCCTATCACGTCACCATAGCCCTTTGCCCCATGGGGACTCGACCTCATAGGAAAGATCCACCCCACATCATCTAATGGGCACAAGTTCATTATCATTGCCACTGAGTATTTTATGAAGTGGATTGAAGCCATTCCTATGACATACATTACTGGCACACAAATTTCTAGATTTATCCTGAACTATATCATCTGTCGATATTATGTCCCTCAGTCCATAATCACTGATAATGGTTGCCCATTTAAGAACCAAGAAGTTTGTCATCTATGTGAAGAGTTTCATATCCAACATCACTTCTCTACTCCATACTACCCACAAGGTAACGGCCAAGCAGAGGCATCTAACAAGACCATCATTAGAATCCTCAAGAAGACTGTCAATGATGCTGGTCGTGACTGGCATTTACAGCTTAACCCTGCCTTATGGGCTTATCACACAAGTACCTGCACTCCCACTGGTGCTACCCCATATTCACTTGTATTTGATTCTGAAGCTATTCTGCCTATTGAGGTCAAAATTCCTTCCCTAAGGGTATCCCTGAAAGGCCACATTGATGATGAAGAGTACCGAGTGTCGAGACTCCACAAGCTAGAATTCCTAGATGAGCGAAGACAGAAGGAATTAGACCATCTCCAAGCATATCAGAATCGCCTTTGTTGTAGCTATAACAGGAAGGTGCTGAACAAAAACTTTGACATTGGTGACCTAGTTTTAATGGAGAACCCAAAGAATCAAGCAGAAAGAGAAAAACTAGGAAAGTTTGAACCTAACTGGTTAGGACCTTATATTATTACAGAAGCTTTTGGATCAGGAGCATACCAACTCTCTACTCCTGAAGGGGAACCATTGGCCTCACCAATCAATAGTATACATCTGAAGAAGTTCTATGCATAGCTTCTGTGAGCCTTTGTCTTAAATGGCAAAAATACAAAAAAAATAGAAAATCACAAAAATTATTATCAAGGTGAAAACTTGGCAAACAGGCATCTTGATAACACCAAAAAAATTAGATAATCTAGAAAATAGTAAAGACAAATCATTCGTCCAATAGTGAAAACCACTTCGGTGGTGCTTTGGATAGGTACCATGGTGAAAACCTGGCAAACAGGCGCGATGTGTAGTTAACTCTGCTCCTTTGTCTACTATTGTTCTGTACATAGTCCTTATCATTGTATATAATCCACTACCCTGTATATAGTCCTTATCCCTATACATACTACCCATCCTTATATGTATCTTGTATCTTTTGTGTCCATCGCTTGTATATATCATTCCTAATAAGTGGTAGTCTTTCCCATAACTTGGAATGATTGACATCGAGTGCATTTCATATCCCCCATCTTACCCTATTCATAATCAATTGGTCTTATACTTGACTGGGGGCAAACACTTGACATGTGTCATATTGGTTCTTACATTGGTTGTGGTGAAGACGTAAAACCATAGAAAAATCCACGAACATCGCAAAATGACCTGAGAAAACACAAAAACATCAGAAAACTTCAAAAAGAAAAAAAAAACATTTCAAAAATCCAAAAAAAATAGAGTCAAAGTCAGTCGCACGTGTCAGTATTTGTCATTTGTCAAACTACGTTGCCTCTACAACTAAACGTAGGCAAGGCCATCTGCCGATGTTCCCCCTAGGCATTAGGTCAGTACGTTTAGGTTTGTCTGTGTAAATTCATGATTTAATCCATATGTCTATATGACAAGGTCATTGGTCATGTCGAACTACAAGGTCTTTGCGTGTATAACGTAGGCAAGGCCATCAATCGCTGAGCCCCTGAGACCGCACTAGCTCAGTCCATTAGGGTTTGTCACATTCACTTTCACACATGTCTTCTATTTCTAGTCAGTCTTGTTAGTCAAATCAAGTCGAACTACTAGGTCTCTACGTGTACAACGTAGGCAAGGCCATCAATCGATGAGCCCCCGAGGTTGCATTAGGTCAGTCCTCTAGGGTTTGTTGTCACACACAAGTCAATTGTCAATACATCACATCAAGTCATGCATCAATCTAGTGAACAAGTCAGCAATATCTCTAAGTCAAATCAAACAACTTGTTAAATGAAACAATTAAAATGGATCAACAAATGTTTGCTACAGGATGTGTCCTTCCTGGAAACAGGCATCATCATCATGAAAATCAACCTGTATCTTGTTCAAGATGAGTCCTTCCTAAATACTGATATCAACAAAACAATCTGTCTTATATAGGATGAGTCCTTCCTGCATAATCAACAAGGTTAAACAATCAAACATAGACTTACACAGGTTATCACATCAATGACATCTGACTCAATGTCTTATACGATACATGTCTTTCTGAAACCAGGCTTCATCATGCCTTATACAGATAGTCATAACATCAAAACTAGACTCACAGTCTTATTCGGTATGTGTATCTCCTACAGTCAGGCTATGCCAATCAATCCTTTTATCAATCAAAACAGATCAAACAAACAAATCAAGTTTTGGAAAATATTTTATTGGCTTATTGACTTTATAGCTTATTTATCTTATCATTTCTCTTGAATTGATGACTAGGAATAATGTTACTAGCTTTCTCAATGATGTCCCATGAAGGATTTAGAGAAGCAACGATGTATCAAAATTCTACTTTCTTTGACTGCTGTCTGTCAACTGTCTTTTAAATTTGATTTTGAGTCATATTACTAGTTTCCTCAAGGATGTCCCATGAAGGATTTAGAGGAGCAATGACATCTCATGACCCATCTTTTACTTTGTTTGCTGTCTGTGGTTTGTCTTGACAAAAAGACTATGGCAACTTGTGCCCTTAGTATGAGTTAATGACAATCCTTGTCTGCGACTGTCTGTTATTAGCAAGTGGTTGATCTTGCACACCTTGACCTATGTCATATCATGGTGTTTTTCTCCATTTGTATTAGTCCCACCCAATGATGATAACGTGCAATACCTTTTGTGATATAACAAAATATCGAAGATTGCTAATACTAACATTTATCTTCTATCTTTCATTCTTTGTCGATCTTTCTTTCCGCACTAACAGTTCTTCTTTCTTGCATTATGATGGAGTCCTGTGACACAAAATATTATACATCATCCTGCATCAACATACATGTTAGAAACATACATACATATAGGCATATTTCATATCTAGATCATCATGGCATAATAGACATTCATCATCAAACTATACATATCATAAGCATTCCATGTACAAAGCAACTGTAAATACATACATCACATTATGTCTGTATAACATACATGTAGTATCCATCATACATATTCACATCATATTGCATCTCATAGTTCTAAATTGCATACATCATATAGAATCATACATCACATAGAATCAACATTATCTCATTAGCTGCATAAACATCATAAAATATATATACTCATCCATCACATAGGCATATCATATAAACATCACATGTATACATAAAGACTCCATAATCAATACATAGAAATGCATATCATGAGAATCGCCACCAAAATCATATATATCTCTCGCTCAAATGTGTCACATCACAATGTCATAAAGTATCAATAATACATGGAAGTCCGCAGGCTATAAAATCAAAATATAGTGTCTCGACAAACGGTACCCCTATCCTGAGCTGCCACTGCCATCATGCCGGGAGTGTGTGGGGGAATGATGATGAGAACCCGATGATCTCTGAGCTAAGGGAGGTCTGTCATATGGCCCTGCTCTATGTGGCTGATCCACCCCCTCTATGCTAACCGTCCACGTGTGGGTCCTGGTCTAGGACCTGCTACTGTGTGTCACTGAAAAACTGGGAGCCCGTCTCTCTGGGGGAACCTCTGCCTCATATAGGTCCCGATAGTATCTCTCCCTCTCTCCAGCTCTGACTAGCTCTCTGGTGAACGCAGCTGACGGTCCTGTACATAATGCCCTAAGCTCTATGAATCTCTGCTCAGTCTCTTGTCGCCGAGCTATAGCCTAATCCCTGTCCATCAAAGCTTTGTCCCTCTCCATTTGATAGGCATCCCTCTCGGCCATCAACACTCTCATCTGCTCCTCCAAGGATGCAACCTGGGCTCGCAATGTATCCGTGTCTGGATCCTCTACCTCTGTCTCATCTTGTCTGGCCCTGTCTCTCCCATCCTCCTCATCCAACTCCTCCAAGATCTGATCTCGGATCTCTCTCTCATGATCGTCATCCTCATCATCATCCTCCTAGTACGCACCTAACAACCCTAGAGCATCAACCTCTACCTCCTCTCTGTCTGCCTCCTCAACACCTACCTCCTCCTCTGCCAGGATATCTAGGATATCTGGGATGGCTGCCTCCACCCATTGTGCCTCCTCTCCACCTCTCGCCACATCCTCCTCTCCCCCTCCCCCAACATCTAGCATGGCTACGTCCTCCTCTTCTCCCCCCTCCTCATGGATCGGTGATAATGGTGTCCTCATCCCTGCTGACCACGCCTGCCTCTCCTACCTCCATGCCGTCCACCTCAACCATCATCCCCTCCATCACCTCAACCTCTCCCTCTGCCTCGCCTACCTCGTGGACCTGTCCCACACCGCTCTACCGGTGCTAGCTGCTCTGGGTCTGTCAAGAGGATCGGCCTATGTGTTTCCCACCACTGATCATACTCTGCTATGGTCCCTGGATCTACTAGCCCATCTCTCCATCCCCATGGAAGTGCCTGTAACCCATCAATATCTGCCTCTACTATGGCCACTGGAATCTCTGGCCCCCATAGTAGGACCTCTCACGAGGATCTCGCAAACTCTGCTCTACCTCGAGGTATATCCTGTACCTCTCCAAACTGCCTCAAGACCCGATCTGACAACTACCGCTCTATGATGTGCACATGTGATACTGTCTGCCCAACCAAGTACTATGCCTGTCTACAAAATGGCAAGTGCTCATCCTCATCTGACCACACCTCACAACCCAAGTATGGTCTCCATGTGAACTGCTACATGTTATCTATGGCGTGTCTGAAATAGCCTGTATCCCCAATATGATGCTGTGTGGTCGCTCTCGCATAACGAAAAGCATATGGAACTCCATGCAGTAGGTCAACTATAACAGGTGGCCGAAAGATCGCTATATGCTCCTACGCCCATACCATCAGGAGCATGGTACCACAACTCATCGACTGTGCCTCTCGGTAGGCAATATCATGTAGATGGAAGTATAACATCCTGAGTACACAAGAGCCCCAAGCATACAGAACTCGACGCTCGAGCATGCCCACTAACATCTCCCCCCATCCCATAGGAAACCCATGACCTCAGCGGTTAGGCAGTACTATACCGCCTATCAATGTAGCTAATAGACAGTCCAACTGTCTATACCTCTGGGCCAACACCCGCCACCTAATCTTGTAATCATCGAACCCTAGCTGTCTAATGTTAGTATGGGGGTAGTACCTACACATCTCGGTAGCACCCCTCTGAGTATCATAGGCCACCCGTGTGCCTCTAATAGGCAGTTTAAGGATCCTATACACATCCTCTAGGGTAACTATGGCCTCTCTAGTCGGTAGGTGGAAAGACGATGTCTTCGAGTGCCACCTCTCACATAACGCTGTCAACAGTCCCCGATTTGCCTGAATTTGGGGCATATCAGTCACATGCAATAAACCCAGATGCCATAGAACCTGTCGCTCGGCCGGTCGCAAGCTGTCTCTAAATCGAAAAGTAGTGGGTCTCGACTCCCGTGTATAAATCATGTCCAACACAACCTGCAATGGCATTATACATGCCTCATGTCAGCCTCAATCATCTATTCTAGTGCAAAATGACTATATTACAAAAAATGTAAATGCGTCATTCTTTTGCACATGCGTCACTATTTTTCACATGCATCACTTTTTAACACATGTGGTTCATAATTTTCACATGCATCACTTTTTAACTCATGCGGTTCATAATCTTCACATGCGTCATTATTAAACAAATGCGGCTAATCATATCAAATGCGTCACACTACAGTCATATGCATTGCAAAATAAAACTTGTGGTGCATTGAATTCAAATGTGTTTCACAAACTACATATGCAACTATTCTAAATGCAATTGCGATGCATAAAGTCAAATGCGTATCATAAATAAACACATGTGTTGAACTGCTAAATCCTATTCAAAATGACTGACGTTAAATTACAAATGCAGTTTTCCACATGCAAATGCGTTGTTCGTGCACGCATATGCGGTCAATTATTAAAATGACACATAAGTAAAACATGAATTAAATGCATTAAAATGCGCAAAAAATAAAAATTTTAAAAGGCAAGTTTTAGGTCCATACCGGGGGGTCTGCACCGGCTGGTCTCTGGTATGTCCGGATCCTGTATGCGCGATGGTGGGTAGCTGGAATGGGAGACATCTTCGCTAGAAAGTCAGAGCAAAATCTCAAATTCTCAACTAGGTGGGTGCAAATGAATAGGTTTTTACCCCTCTTTCTTATATATACCTAGGGCCTAGGTGTCATTTATGTCCTCCTAGCCATGTTAACTTCCATTTTCTCTTATCCTGTACCCATCCCTCCCATTTCTAAACCTAATTCTGCAAACAACACTGCATTTCTAACTATCCAGCGGACTAATCGGGAGCATTTCCAATTTTTTTTTTTGGATTTTTTCAAAAATTTGTCAATTTTCCCGAGGGGGCATACCTTCACCTATTCTAATCTGGGGCATTACTGGGGGCATGTTTTTTATCGATTTTCTTTGACACAACACCGAAAGGACATTGTATCAAAGCGGGGTAAATGTAGACACCGAAATTTGGTTTAGGCCTACGATTCCATATTCTTCATTACTTCTATTCTTCACGGTCATGATTAAATAATGTCAATTATTTAATTAGTTCATTTTAACGTCAATTCTTCTATTAATTAAATAATTTTAATTATTTAATTAATTCACACTTTTCTTTATTCTATCTGATTAATTAAATAAACGCTTTTTATTTAATTATGTTACTAATTAACATGATTCTTTTTGTTAAAATTAAATAAATCATTATTTAATTTATCCTTATCATATTTTAACTATAATTAAATAAATTCTTTATTTAATTATTCATTTAAATCCCTTCATCATTTAATTAAATAAATCTTATTTATTTAATTATTCTTCAAATATCAAATCTTGAATTAAATGAATTATTTAATTCATTAATTCTATTTTAACGTATTCCTCTATATTTTAGATAATTATGTGAGTTATCTAAGTATTCACTTTTACTCGACTCAACATCTATTTTAATCGCTCAGTTAACTCTTCATTTGATGTTTGAGTGGTTGTATTGAGTAATCTCTTCGTTAGATCATTCAATCATCCAGTTCTAATTTATTTGCGTATACATGTAGATTAATTAAATATTCTTATTTAATTAATTAAACCTCGTGCATGCATTCGAACAGAGAGTCGTTATAATCAATCTTCATCTTTGTCATGCAAAGATACTTCTTATGTTTTCGAATGCCGAACTGAAGATTAAATCATTTATTTAATCTTTAATTCTATTTCTAATTTGTATCACTCATGTCATTACTATCAGTTATCAAAATGCATGTCCAATCTGTCGATCTTAACCGTTCGTTAATCTTTCAATCTTGGCCTGTCATTCAAATAATCAATTTTCTATAAATTGATTTGTCATTCTTCATTTCAATCTCTCTCGCGAATTCTTATGACTTTTGAGAGCACTTTGTCTTGAATCTTTGATATTTTTCTAATCATTATCTTAAGCTATACTTGCACGAATTACAAGAAATATGAGGGCAGTTATACTACACAAGCAAAATGGAGAAGGGCAATCAAGATGAATCATGGAAATACGTTTGAAATTGGTGAGATTGTTTCAGTTTGCTTACGTTTTACTTTCCTTTGTTCTTTGTTGCTTAACATTTAGATTTGCATCTTAGATTTTAGTATTGCATGCATGTTTGCTTCTAATCTCTTGTTTTCTATTGTGCAATTTTCTATGGCGTTACATAACCAAGGGGTCTCCTATGTAAAACTCATTCCATTCCATTCTATTTGCATTATTGGCAGAATACAGTTTATTCTTGTCATATTCTATTCTCTCTCTTTTGTGCTTTCTATTAGGCCTCTTGATCTTGGATGGCTACCTTCATAGCCAATTCTTACAGTTTCAAAAAATGTTTGAGTTGATGGTCACCGATATACATGTAGCTATAGTCACAATGAAATTTTCATTTCCATATGCGTCAAATTGACCGATTCTATGTACATAACAGTATTTAGATTTCCACAAATTATATATCTCATAATTCATTGTAATATATCGAATACTATGTTTTTGATTTTGGAAAATTGATCAAGGATATTTATCCTGGCTTGGATAAGACTTATTGAACAAAACTTATCTCACCATAAATATTTGTTAAAATAGTTGTTTATATAAACATTATCTAATTTTATCTGATTCTAGCACAATATCACATTTTGCTACACTCATCTATCATTTATTTCATTGCTTTCCTCAAGGAATTTTCATTATGTCTTCATAAAGTTTTGACATGATAGTGTGATGATCATGATTAAGAGTGGAAGCAAAATTTCTTGTGCACACATGCAATGCAAC
>VDFB02382550.1:81595-146047 GCA_007258455.2 Sequoia sempervirens
GAGACACTATATTTTGATTTTATAGCCTGCGGACTTCCAT
Organism: Sequoia sempervirens; assembly: GCA_007258455.2. Lineage (NCBI taxonomy): Eukaryota > Viridiplantae > Streptophyta > Pinopsida > Cupressales > Cupressaceae > Sequoia > Sequoia sempervirens. The sequence goes on from VDFB02382550.1 coordinate 81,636, forward strand.
GTATTATTGATACTTTATGACATTGTGATGTGACACATTTGAGCGAGAGATATATATGATTTTGGTGGCGATTCTCATGATATGCATTTCTATGTATTGATTATGGAGTCTTTATGTATACATGTGATGTTTATATGATATGCCTATGTGATGGATGAGTATATATATTTTATGATGTTTATGCAGCTAATGAGATAATGTTGATTCTATGTGATGTATGATTCTATATGATGTATGCAATTTAGAACTATGAGATGCAATATGATGTGAATATGTATGATGGATACTACATGTATGTTATACAGACATAATGTGATGTATGTATTTACAGTTGCTTTGTACATGGAATGCTTATGATATGTATAGTTTGATGATGAATGTCTATTATGCCATGATGATCTAGATATGAAATATGCCTATATGTATGTATGTTTCTAACATGTATGTTGATGCAGGATGATGTATAATATTTTGTGTCACAGGACTCCATCATAATGCAAGAAAGAAGAACTGTTAGTGCGGAAAGAAAGATCGACAAAGAATGAAAGATAGAAGATAAATGTTAGTATTAGCAATCTTCGATATTTTGTTATATCACAAAAGGTATTGCACGTTATCATCATTGGGTGGGACTAATACAAATGGAGAAAAACACCATGATATGACATAGGTCAAGGTGTGCAAGATCAACCACTTGCTAATAACAGACAGTCGCAGACAAGGATTGTCATTAACTCATACTAAGGGCACAAGTTGCCATAGTCTTTTTGTCAAGACAAACCACAGACAGCAAACAAAGTAAAAGATGGGTCATGAGATGTCATTGCTCCTCTAAATCCTTCATGGGACATCCTTGAGGAAACTAGTAATATGACTCAAAATCAAATTTAAAAGACAGTTGACAGACAGCAGTCAAAGAAAGTAGAATTTTGATACATCGTTGCTTCTCTAAATCCTTCATGGGACATCATTGAGAAAGCTAGTAACATTATTCCTAGTCATCAATTCAAGAGAAATGATAAGATAAATAAGCTATAAAGTCAATAAGCCAATAAAATATTTTCCAAAACTTGATTTGTTTGTTTGATCTGTTTTGATTGATAAAAGGATTGATTGGCATAGCCTGACTGTAGGAGATACACATACCGAATAAGACTGTGAGTCTAGTTTTGATGTTATGACTATCTGTATAAGGCATGATGAAGCCTGGTTTCAGAAAGACATGTATCGTATAAGACATTGAGTCAGATGTCATTGATGTGATAACCTGTGTAAGTCTATGTTTGATTGTTTAACCTTGTTGATTATGCAGGAAGGACTCATCCTATATAAGACAGATTGTTTTGTTGATATCAGTATTTAGGAAGGACTCATCTTGAACAAGATACAGGTTGATTTTCATGATGATGATGCCTGTTTCCAGGAAGGACACATCCTGTAGCAAACATTTGTTGATCCATTTTAATTGTTTCATTTAACAAGTTGTTTGATTTGACTTAGAGATATTGCTGACTTGTTCACTAGATTGATGCATGACTTGATGTGATGTATTGACAATTGACTTGTGTGTGACAACAAACCCTAGAGGACTGACCTAATGCAACCTCGGGGGCTCATCGATTGATGGCCTTGCCTACGTTGTACACGTAGAGACCTAGTAGTTCGACTTGATTTGACTAACAAGACTGACTAGAAATAGAAGACATGTGTGAAAGTGAATGTGACAAACCCTAATGGACTGAGCTAGTGCGGTCTCAGGGGCTCAGCGATTGATGGCCTTGCCTACGTTATACACGCAAAGACCTTGTAGTTCGACATGACCAATGACCTTGTCATATAGACATATGGATTAAATCATGAATTTACACAGACAAACCTAAACGTACTGACCTAATGCCTAGGGGGAACATCGGCAGATGGCCTTGCCTACGTTTAGTTGTAGAGGCAACGTAGTTTGACAAATGACAAATACTGACACGTGCGACTGACTTTGACTCTATTTTTTTTGGATTTTTGAAATGTTTTTTTTTTCTTTTTGAAGTTTTCCTCGATAAGCTTTTGTGTTTTCTCAGTCATTTTGTAATGTTTGTGGATTTTCCATGGTTTTACGTCTTGAACACAACCAATGTAAGAACCAATATGACACATGTCAAGTGTTTGCCCCCAGTCGAGTACAAGACCAATTGACTATGAATAGGGTAAGATGGGGGATATGAAATGCACTCGATGTCAATCGTTCCAAGCTATGGGAAAGACTACCACTTATTATGAAAGGTATATACAAGCAATGGACATGAAAGATACAAGATACATATAAGGATAGGTAGTATGTATAGGATAAGGACTACATACAGTGGTAGTGGATTATATACAATGATAAGGACTTATACGTAACAATAGTAGACAAAGGAGCAGAGTTAACTACACATCGCTACCGCTTGCCGTGTTTTCACCATGGTACGTATCCAAAGCACCAATCGGCGTGGTTTTCACCATTGACTAATGATTTGTCTCTTTTACCATTTTCTAGGATTTCATTCATCTTTTGCGTTATCAAGATGCTCCCCGGCTTGCCAAGTTTTCACCTTTGATAATAATAATTTTGTGATTTTCTATTTTTTGTATTTTTGCCATTTAAGACAAAGGTCTACCGTAGTTTTCATGCATAGAACTTCTTCGTGATGTATACTATTGATTGGTGAGGCCAATGGTTCCCCTTCTCGTGAGTAGAGAGAGTTGGTATGCTCCCCTCGATCCAAAAGCTTCAGAATAATATAAGGTCCTAACCCGCTAGGGTTCAAACTTTCCTAGTTTTCTCTCTTTCTCGCTTGATTCCGGCTCTCCATTAAAACTAGGTCACCAATGTCAAAGTTTTTGTTCAAAGACCTTCCCTCGTTATAGCTACAACAGCGCATTCTCGATATGCTTGAGATGGTTCTAATTCCTTCGCCTTCGCCATCTAGAATTTAGCTTGTGAGCACCACACCTCTGCACTCTTCATCATCAATGTGGCCTCGTGATACCCCTTAGGAAGGAATTTTGACCTCACAGCGTATTGTACTAATCAAATACAAGTGAATATGGGGTAGCACCGCTGGGAGTGCGGTGTAATTGTGTGATCTAAGGCTAGCGGTTAAGCCTAAACGCTACCAATTTGACCAAAGATCATCGATTTCTTGAGGATTCTAATGATGGTCTTGTTAGATGCCTCTGCTTGGCCGTTACCTTGTGGGTAGTATGGAGTAGAGAAGTGATGTTGGATATGAAACTCTTCACATAGATGACAAACTTCTTGGTTCTTAAATGGGCAACCATTATCAGTGATTATGGACTGAGGGACATAATATCGACAGATGATATAGTTCAGGATAAATCTAGAAATTTGTGTGCCAGTAATGTATGTCATAGGAATGGCTTCAATCCACTTCGTAAAGTACTCAGTGGCAGTGATAATGAACTTGTGCCCATTAGATGATGTGGGGTGGATCTTTCCTATGAGGTCGAGTCCCCATTGGGCAAAGGGCTATGGTGACGTGATAGGACGGAGCTCCTGTGCTAGGGCATGTATCAAGTCTCCATGAACTTGGCATTGACGGCATTTTGTTACAAAGACATATGAGTCTTTTTCCATAGTAGGCTAGTAATAACCCAGTCTCATAATCTTTTTGGCTAAGATAGGACCGCTAGAATGGGAACCACATATACCCTCATGCACCCCACGCAAGGTTGCTTGTGCTTCAGAGAATCAGACATCTCAGCAGGGTATTATCTAAGGCACGCTCTATATAGGGTGTCTCCGACGATGGTGTATTTGGCTGACTTGCGGAGGAATGTCCTACGTTGGTTATTTGATAGGCCAGTGGGTATGACTTCGGCATGAAGGTAATCATAGATTTCTTTGTACCATGGGGAATCAGGGCCAACAATGTCACACACCATTTCAGAATCTGGGATATCGTAGGCTGGGACCAAAAGTTGTTCTACCAAGAACTCAAACTTAGGCACGTTGTTAGGAATGTCAAGAAGTGATGCAATTGTAGCCATAGCGCCACCTGCCCTATTTAAAACATGAGGTATTTGATGAAATTTGACTTTGTCAAAGTACTCTTTAAAGCTATCATCCATGCTTGTAGGGAGCAAGCTTCTCATCCTTAGTCTCATAATCATCATTTACTTGTCTGATTATTAGTTGAGAATCCCCATATACTTGTAAAATCTTAATTTTCCACTTGACTGCCATGCGTAACCCTATCACTAGAGCTTCATACTCTGCCATGTTATTAGTGCATGGGAATGCAATCCTAAATGACTTAGGGATGGAATCACCCTGTGGTGTAATAAATAGTATACCAGCCCCTGAACCATGATTTGTATGTGAGCCATCAAAGTACAGCTTCCATGTTATGTTTGTGTCAAATGTGAATATGAACTCATTAGGAAAGTCTGCAACTAAGGGATGATCTACTTGTATGGGTGCGTCAACTAACTGATCAGCAATGACCTGTCCTTTAATAGCCTTTCTTTCTACATACTGGATATCATACTCACTAAGTATCATAACCCATTTGGCCAGTCGCCCTGTTAATGCTGCCTTGCTGAGAAGATATTTCAGAGGGTCTATTTTAGCAATCAACATTGTTTGATGGTTTAGCATGTAGTGCCTCAGTTTTTGGGTAGCAAATACTACTACAAGACAAGCTCGTTCAATGGTACTATAGTTGAGCTCATAACCGACCAAAGTCTGATTGATATAATAGATTGCCCTTTCATGACCTTCATCGTCATTCTGTGCAAGCAATGCTCCGAGTAATGAATGGGTTTCCGTAATATAAAGAATCAATGTTCTTCCTTCAACAAGTGGCATTAAGACAGGTGGTGTGAGTAAATATTCCTTAATCAATTGAAAAGCCTCTTCACACCTAACTGTCCATGCAAAGGGTACTCCTTTCTTTAGTAGATGTTGAAATGGATGTGTCTTGTCTGCTAACTGCACTATAAATCTTTTGATAGATTGCAACATTCCCTGTAATGTCCTTAGTTGACTGAGATTTGTGGGTGGTGGCATGTCCATGATTGCTTTCACCTTACCAAGATCCACTTCAATGCCTCGTCTAGAAATAATATAACCTAACAGCTTTCCTGACTTGACTCCAAACACATATTTCTTTGGATTAAGTCTCACTTTATACTTCTCTAGCCTTTGAAATATCTTATCTAAAACCTGTAAATGTTCTGCCCTTGTCTTAGATTTTGCAATAAGGTCATCAACATAATCCTCCATACAAGTGTGTACCAGATCATGAAAGATAGTAGTCATGGCACACTGATAGGTTGCTCTAGCATTCTTGAGTCCGAAGGGCATAACATTCCAGCAATACATCCCCCAAGGACAAGTGAAAGCCATCTTAGGTTGGTCTTTAGTGGCAATTCTAATTTGGTTATATCCTGAAAATCCATCCATAAGGGATAACATCTCATAACCTGATGTCATGTCAACTATCATGTCTATGTTAGGAAAAGGGAAGTCATCCTTAGGACAAGCTTTGTTGATATCTCAAAAATCAGTGCAGATGCGGATGCCCCCAGTTGGTTTAGTGACTAGTACAAAATTGGAGATCCAAACGGCATAGTCAATAGATCTAATGAAACCAACGTTTAACAATTTCTTGAGTTCTGCCTTGACTAATAAAGCAATTTGTGGATGCATTTTTCTCAACTTTTGTTTCACAGGATTGGCACCTGGTTGTAAGGGAAAATGATGCAGAACAAGTTCAGGATCTAACCCCGGCATGTCAGCATATGACCAAGCAAAATTTATCTGTCTCTATTCAAAGAAGTTATGAAATTCTGGCTGTTCTTTAGTTGTCAATGACGCTGCAAAATAAACTAGTCGAGGATTCTCTTTGGTACCTATGTTGACTTCCACTGATTCTTCAACGAGCATGGGTGAATTTTCCTATGCAATGGGGAGAATGTTCAAACCTCCATCCTTAGGTGCCTTAGAGAGGTTTTCACGTTCGGATGCGTCCTTTCTTTTTACTTTTTCATTGTCTAAAGGTGCCTTTCAGTTTTCACCTAGAGACTCATCCTTTTTATCTTGTTTATTCTTTTTCTCACTTTTGTGATTGGAGGGTTGAACAGATTCCCCAAAGTATGCTTTATTGTCCAAGTCAATGGTAAAACTAGCCTTATGATCACCGTTTGGTATGCTTTCTCGTAATCCCAGGAATTCAGCAATTGCTTCGTTGTTCTCAAACATATCTAAGACGGGTGTGTCTTGTTGGTCCCAATCAATGAGTTGGGGGTAGACTAAGGGCATGTCATCGTCAGAGTTATCAAAGTTTAATTAATTCAAGGTAAAGATTGAATTATTCATGTGGTTACAAAAGTCTTGTACCAAGTCCTTTTTGCTCTTAGTTTTGGGTCTAGGTGGATTGATAGGTGGGCCTAATGCCAAGGTTTGACTATCGGAAACAGGTGGCTCAGGTTGCCAAGAGGTAGGATCAAGTGATTCCCAATAGTAGTGTTTAAACCACTCTTCTTTTGTCATTTTCTTTGGTGGATAGGAATTCAAGGGATTGGGTGAAGAACTTAGCATCAAGTCAAGTTCTCCAAATAACTTATCGAGGTCCATGGAAGAAGTAGAGGATAGGGAATCCCACTCATAATCGTTAGAGTCAGGGGAGTCACAATGATATTGGTCCACTAGTTCATGAGATGTCTTAATATCTTCTGAAGCATGTACTTCCTCAAGTAAGGGTAATGGAGTACTAGGAATGCCAATCTGGATCGGTTGAAATCCTAGCCCTACTCCTTTTGGCCACTGAGAAACAAATATTGGTTCAATTCTGCCATCTTGGTTTAAGCCTAAACCACTTTGTCCATCATATCCTTTGCTTTGCATGATTTTGAAACCCTTTCCATATAGACTTGTAGGAATATGAGCAAGTAAAAGGGGTTCCTCATCATCTTCCTTAAACAGCCAGGAAGTGACATCTTCTGCCTCTACGGCCTCTTTGCTTAATTCACCCCATTTAGAAAAAGTTGTTGTGAGAGGAACATGTATAGTAACCATAGATTGTCTCCTATCTGATGTAGGTAAACCGTATGACTTAGGAGGAATCAAATGGCTAACACAATAAGAAGTCTTCATGTAATATTCTCCACAACCCTTGTCTTGGATCTCAACCCTAGGAGTGGTAGGAAGTGAGGGTGAAACAGATGTTCGAGTGAGTGAGAACATAGAAGGGCATAAGATTATGACAAGTGTCATAATCTTATGACATGAGACAACTATGAAAATTTATCACTCCACCTAAGGTGGAGAGATAATCACATGATGTATCCACAAAAGGTGGAAGTGATAAAATAATGACATGTCAAGTCCACCAAAAGTGGAAATTCTCCAACAACCTCCTATGTGGTCCCTAAGTAAACTTAACTAAGGTGTAATTATGACCTAGAATAAGGTACAACACATTTAATTACACCAACACCCCCCCTCAAGTGCAACTTAGGGAGAATGTACACAAATTTAAACAATGCAAGATGGGTCCCGGCTACTAGGCCATGTTAGGTACCCATGTACAATGCAATGCAATCAATGCAATCTCTCACAAATGAGGAAAGGGAGAAAACCTCATGGGAAAAACTCCCCCTCAAAAGAGAGATGAAATGCAATAATGATATCCATCACAAATCCAATCAATCTCTATCCATAAGAGAGATCATATTACCCCCCCATAAGAGATAACTTGCTACAAAAAGAAGCACTGGAAGTACACTTGTGGAGTAACACTGGAATCCTAAATGCGACAAGCAAAGAAAGATACTTTTGTTTGCTACTGAAACCATATGAGTCACTGATTGATTCAAGTCAGAATCATGATAAAGCAACAACAGACCCGATGCCAAGGAACACTGGAAAACTCACAAACCGGCACAACTCTAGAATTTATGATGCAACAGTCGATTTAGAGATGCTTTGGAACTGTTGATGAAGAAGCCAACCAAAAGAAACCCAAAGCTGAAGACCATGAAGAAAGCCCTCCAGGTGGATGTCGGTAGGAGCAACTGACCCCTGTTGACTGTCGATTAGAGGAACAAATGGTCCAAGACAAGGCTCAATCGATAGGCAAGATTATTTCTCCAGATTTGCTTATTATTGCATGATTTTTTAAAAAAAAAAACTTAATTAAAAACTCAATTTTTAAAAAAAAATTATTCAAAAACTTTATTATTATTATTTTTTTTTTTTAGACTACAGGAATCGGGTAGCACGACCCCCTATAAACTGTAGTGCGCCTGGTAAACTTTTTAACCTGACCGGCGGCGCTGGTGCGACACGCCCTCCGGTACCACGGGACGGGGGGAGACTAGAACTCGTGACCAGCAGAGCCGCAACGGAATTACTTAGCCAACCGAGCTAGGGCCCCCACCCGATTCAAAAACTTTATTATTAAAATAATAAAGAAAATTAATTTTTTTGATGAAAAAAATTATTAAAAACATAATAAAGAAAAATATATATATATATATATATATTTAATTTTTGAAAAAAAATTTATTAAATATTAATAAAGAAAAAACATAAATGTTATTTTATTATTATTATTAAAAAAAACTTCAACAAAATTATTAAAGAAAAAAACTTAACTCCTCAAGACACGCGCTGAAAATAGAAGATTAGTGCAAAAAACTTAAATGAAAACAACAAACTAAAATAGTGATAAATTTCTCAAAACTAAACAAAATTTTAAACCGTAGATATCTATGGAAAGCTAAGACATAGACCTTCAAAACCAAGAAAACGTTTTGCAAAATCTTGCAAGACAAAAGTTTTATAAACAAAAGAAAATTCGCGTTTTAACAACTAAAACTTTAAAAACTATGATCACTAAAATGGCCACAACTTTCTCAAATCTTAACAAAATTTTAAACCGTTTGAAGTTCCGGAAAGCTGAGAACGAGACCTACAAAACCCAGATAATGGTTTTTAAATATTTTATTTTCCCATTTTTCTGTTCTCAAAAGAAGATGACGATATTTCATATGAATTCTTGGTCGTAACCTGCAAAACAACGAAAATAAACAAGAAAACACACAAATTTCTCGACAAAAACGTCAGGTTCACCAATGTAACGTCTAGAAAATGTAGAAAGAAACAAATCAGAGCAAACATGCAATACAAATCTAAATGCAATCTAAGTTATATCAACAAAGTACAAAGGAATTCAAAACGTAAATAAAGAAACAATCTCACCCAATCTACATTCTTCCATGATTTATCTTCGTTGTCCTTCTCCATTTCGCTTGTAGTAGTATAATTCCCTTATATTTTCAAAGGTTCGTGCAAGTATAGCCTATGATAATGATTTAGCAAAGCATCGAAGATTCAAGATAGGTGCTCCAAAAATTCATAAGATTTCAAGAGAGATTGGAATGATGAAGATCAGATCAATTTATAGAAAATTGATTATTCGAACGATAGGCCAAGATTGAAAGATCAACAGACAGTTGAGATTGATTGATTAGTCATGCATTCTGATAACAGTTAGTAATGACATGAGTGATATAAATTAGAAATAGAATTAAAGATTAAATAAATGATTTAATCTTCAAGTTTGGTATTCGAAAACAGAAGAATTATCTTTGCATGACAAAGATAAAATGGATTAAAGCAACTCTCTGTTTGAATGCACGCACAAGATTTAATTAATTAAATAGAAATATTTAATTAATATGCATGTACACACAATTGAGTTAGAACTAGATGACTGAATGATATGACAAATAGATTACTCGTGAAATCCATTCAAACATTAATCCAGAGTTAACTGACCGATTAAAATAGATGTCAAGTAAAAGTGAATACTTAGATAAGCTCACACAATTATCTAAATATAGAGGAATGTGTTAAAATAGAATTCATGAATTAAATAATTCATTTAATTCAAGATCTGATATTTGAAGAATAATTAAATAAATAAGATTTATTTAATTAAGTGATGAAGGGATTTAAATGAATAAATAAATAATTTATTTACTTATAGTTGAAGTATGATAAAGAGTAAATTAAATAAGAATTTATTTAATTTGACATGAAGGACAAGGTTAATTAACATAATTAAATAAAAAGTGTTTATTTAATTAATCAGATAGAATAAAGAAAAGTGTGAATTAATTAAATAATTAAGATTATTTAATTAATAGAAGAAATGAAGACTATAGAGAATAATTAAATAATTAAAATTATTTAATCATGACCATGAAGAATACAAATTATGAAGAATATTGAAGTCGCAGGCCTAGACCAAATTTTGGTGTCTACATTTGCCCCTCTTTGATACAATGTCATTTCACCGTTGTGTCAAAGAAAATCGATAAGAAATATGCCCCAGTAATACCCCAGTGTAAAACAGGTGAAGGTATGCCCCCTTGGAAGGACAGGCGGGTTCAAAGAACATGAGTGTGCTCTCGAAATTGATGAGAGAACTAGAAGATGAAAGAAAAAAGGATAGAGGAAAATAGATAAGGGTGGTGAAGATGTAGAAAAGAAGAAATGTTAGTGCGAAAAGAAAGATGAATAATAAAAGACATGGATGTTAGTATTAGCAATCTTCTATGTTTCATCGTATCACAAAAGGCGTTGCACTTTATCATCATTGGGTGGGACTAATACAAATGGAGAAAAACACCATGATATGACATAGATCAAGGTGTGCAAGTTCACTCACTTGCTAATAACAGATAGTCGCAAACAAGGAGTGTCGTTAACTCATACTAAGGGAACAAGTTGCCCCAGTCTTTTTGTCAAGACAAACCACATACATCAAACAAAATAAAAGATGGGTCATGAGATGTCATTGCTCCTCTAAATCCTTCATGGGACATCCTTGAGGAAACTAGTAACATGACTCAAAAATCCAATTTAAAAGACAACTGACAGAGAGCAGTCAAAGAAAACAGAATTCTGATACATTGTGGCTTCTCTAAATCCTTCATGGGAAATCCTTGAGAAAGATAGTAACATAATGGATAAAATAAATAAGTCAAAAAGTCAAAAAGCCAATAAAATATTTTCCAAAACTTGATCTGTTTGTTGAATTTGTTTTGATTGATAAAAAAATTGATTGATAGAGCCTGATTTCAGGAGATACACATACCGAATAAGACTTTGAGTCTAGTTTTGATGTTCTGACTATCTGTATAAGGCATGACAAAGTCTGGTTTCCAAAAGACATGTATCGTATAAGACGTTGAATCAAATGTCGTTGATGTGATAACCTATGAAAGTCTATGTTTTATTGTTTGACAATGTCGATATGCAGGAAGGACTCATCCTGTATAAGACATAGATTGTTTTGTTGATATCAATACTCAGGAAAGACCCATCTTGAATGTGACAAAGGTTAATTGTTTTGACAATGTTCGTCTGTAGGAAGGACACATCCTGTAGCAGACATTAGTTAATTTTTTATTTATTTTTTTGTTTCATTGGAAATTTGTTTGATTTGACTTAGAGACATTGTTGACTTGTTCACCAGATTAATGCATGACTTGATATGACGTGTTGACAATTGACTGTGTGACGACAAACCCTAAAGGACTGACCTAGTGCGGCCTTGGGGGCTCATCGATTGATGGTCTTGCCTACATTATACACACAGAGACCTCATAGTTCGAATTGACTTTGACTGACAAGACTGACTACAAATAGAAGATGTGTGTGAAAGTGAATATGATGAACCCTAATGGACTGACCTAGTGCAGCCTCGGGGGCTCATCGATTGATGCCCTTGCCTACGTTATACACGTAGAGACCTCGTAGTTCGACACAACCAATGACCTTGTCATATAGACATATTGAGTGAATCATGATTTTATACGGACTAACCTAATGCCTCAGGGGTACATCGACAGATGGCCTTGCCTACGTCTAGTTGCAGAGGCAATGTAGTTCAAAAAATGACAAAGACTGACAAGTGTGACTGACTCTAACTCTATTTTTGGGATTTTTGACATGTTTTAATTTTTTTATCTTTTTGAAGTTTTCTGATGTTTTTGTGTTTTCTCAAGTCATTTTGCGATGTTTGTGGATTTTTCTATGGTTTTACGTCTTCAACATAGCCAATGGAAGAATCAATATGACACGCATCAAGTGTTTTCCCCCAGTTGAGTATAAGACCAATTGATTATGAATAGGGTAAAATGAGGGATATGAAATGCACTCGATGTCAATTGTTCCAGGTTATGGGAAAGACTACCACTTATTATGAATGGTATATACAAGTGATGGATATGAAAGATAAGGGATATGTGCAGGGATAGGTAGTATGTATAGGGATAAGGACTATGCACAGGGTAGTGGACTATGTATAGGGAAGTGGACTATGTACAGGGAAGTGGACTATGTACATGGATAGATAGTATGTATAGGGATATGATGCCTATAAGCAAGTGAGCAAGCATGTGCAAGAATCCAAGGACAACCATGATCTTGCCCCTAGTCAAGCTGAAAACCAATTGACAGGTGATGAGGATGGCAACAGTGTTGTTTGACGTGGGAAGGAAACATCCCAAAACAACATGAGGATGACGATAATGTGACTAAAGGATCAAGGTTTGCAACTAGGCTAGAAACAAAGCCAAAGAATGTTTTGAATGATGCACTAGGATGCATAGAAAGATTGTATGGATTGGGCTTGTTGCATTTGGAATGACTTTTCAGGATTAGATGGTATGATAGAAGATCCTTAAACCATTGACAAGGGAAAAACCAAGGCATGCGATAGGTTTTTCGTATAAGGATAACCCATTTGGAAAAATGCTATTAAGGCTATGACATGATATTTCATGGACAGTGTATGACCAAAGGATAGACATGTCAAGAGTTTTTCCAAAGCATGATTTATGTTTGCACCCCAATCCTTATCAAGATCAAAGTAGGTGGGAAAATGGGCATGAGTGGTAGGGCTTAGATGGATAAATGGAAATGTCATAATAAATGTCATACGAAGGGTATGAGAGATGAGACAACTTGCCCCCAAGTGTAATAGTCCACAGATAATTTCTTATAGATGATTCCTGTTTGCCAAGTTTTCATTATGGTACTTATCCAAAGTGCCATAAGAATGGTTTCCACTATTGGATGAAAATTTTCTCTTGACTTTTTTTTTTTGTTTTTTGTTCTTTTGGTGTCACACCAAGATGCCTATTTGCCAAGTTTTCATCAAAGTGACTTTTTTTTTCTTTTTTTGGATGACCTTGATGCTTTAGATGATCACTGATTGTGTCAAATCCATTGATGGTGTTGATGTAGAGATTGGTGCCATGATATGCCAATAATAACCTTGATGAAGTAGTTTCATTGTTAGGATCATAGCACTTGCATACAATTGATTGATGTCATTGTAATCCTTGTTGACACTAGAGTTGGCCTTATCAAAATATGCACATCGTGATAGAGTGCCATTGGAGTCCTTACAATAAAGAGTTGTTGCCAAGATGCGACGGATTTATGACATAGGAATTTTAGAATTTAGGCGAGATGTAGGATTATGATGGATAATGGTAGACACATTTGGCAATTTAGATGTAGGAATTTTCATTTTCCAAACTTGGGGTGATGGATGATGGAGACTAGGTTTTAGATTAGGATAATGTTTGGAACCATTACTTTTATATGCCTTTTATGATGACCATTTTGAAGGAGGTGGACATTTATTATATGTGGGAGTCCTCTTTTCTTGTGGCTCCACATTTTGATTGATTTTTACTTTTGAACTATTTTCTTTGCTTGATCCATTTTTCTTTAGGATCCATTTTAACTTTATTTGTCCACTTGGATTTTTGATTGACTCAATGGCCTTTGATATTTGATTTTGAACTTTGAATTTGTAAGACTTTTGTTTTTGTTGGTTCCAAATGGAAGGTTTATTCATGTTCGAATGACAATTTATGGTATGGATGGAAGGAGTGTTGGAAACAACCTTGTTGTAAGAACTACTCATGGCCACCATTTTGATGTTAGTATTAGATAAAGTTTCCCCCAATATCAAGGAGGTACCATTAACATCATTAGATTTGATGACTGAAGGATAAACAAGACCTTGATGTCTAGGATTTTCTTGAAACTATATTGGTTCTAGAATTCCTTGCTCGTGTATGCCTAGTCCTTTTCCTTAATACTGCATGCTCTAACAAATTTTGTTTGTGATGGGGTATTTTTTGTTTTGAAAGCAAGATGCTAACCCATCACTGTGCATGTGGAAACTATTACTTAGAATCTTCTCCTCTACAAGAAAGCTTGATTTGATAAAAGTGGATGATCCTAGTTGATAGGATGTCTTATCTTCATTGACATGTTGGATGTCTTTGGTGTGATTTTGTGACATCAGATTCAGAGGATTCTACTGGTGCTTCCAAGTCAATGTTGAAACCATCTTTATGGTCATTGTCATAAAGTCCAATGAACTCAGCTATAACTTGATCATTTGCAAATATGTCTAGAGTAGGAAACTCTTGTTCTAAAGGAATATCATCCTTGTGTCCAAAGGAGGCAAGTGTCTCATTTTGGGAAATGGATGTGTTTGGTACTTGGATAGGGTCATCTTCAAGTGTTTGATCATGAATGAATAAAGATCAAGGAGTGGATCATTTTGGTCTTCTTGCTCAATAATAATGTCTTGATCAAAGATGGGTTTGTCTTGAATAATATGGTTGGGAATGGAATCTTGATCAAGGAGAAGTGTATTTTGGATGTCATGATTATCTAGGACTTCTTGGATGGACTTAAAGATAGGGTCATGGGATAGACTACTTTGATCTTGACATGAAGGTGAAGCCATGAAGTCATGCTTTGGACTTTCCATTTGACATGTATCCTCAAGTTTAGTAGATGGGATGTGACTTTGGAGACCATGGATAGATGTATTTTCATGACTATATGTAGATTGAGATGGAGTGGCTTGGAAGGGATTAGTGGATGAAGGACTATGATAGGACATGGAGGATTGGAAGGGATTAGTGGATGGACTAGGATAAGATGTAGAGACTTGTAAGGGATTAGTGGAAGGTTGGTTTCCCTTGTCAAGGTTAGGATAGGTATGACTAATAGATGTTTGTCGTGGATTAATGGCATGGATTATGCTAAGGGACTCTTGATAATGAGGGTATATGGATAGTGGAATAGTACTTATGGATTGTTGGTAGGAAGGGTATGTGGGTAGTTGACCTTGGGTAGACGTTGATTGGCATTTGGATTGGATAAATTATCTTTTGAAGTCTATGGCTTGTTGGCACTGACCATTATGAAGTAACTGGTATTCAACTTGACTAGCAAGCATATCAAGGTAAATTGTAGACATGGTGATGAGGTTATGATGAAAGGTGGAGTACGGCTAAGGTATGTGATATGAGGCCTAAGGTATGACAATGCAAAGAGTAACTTAAGTCTAAGGTATGCAACCTAAGCTATGTTTTTGGGATTTTCTAGGTGCAAATAAGGAATGAATGTAGCTATTTTTTTTGATATTTTCTATGCAAATAAGGTATGTCGAGGATGACAGTATCTAAATATGAAAGTTCTAAGAAAAATTCTAAGGTAATCAATTTTGTGAACCTAATATGAGGTTACCAACTACCTAAAGTCTAACCAAGGCGTCAATTTTTGTTAAGTCAATGAACCAATGTAGGACGAGGATCTAAGACAAGTTGAGTTTCCTAACTAGACTGATGAGCTAGGAGGACTCTCCGTAGGACAAAGGATAAAATGATAGGACTAGGTTTAATGACAGATTTTGTTGACGCTATGATTTTTCCAAAGTGCAGAAAGTGGACCTTTTCTAAAGTTTATAAAATTGACATTCCTAAAAGTTTGATCTAAAGGTAATATGCACTCTAAGATGAAACTAGAATTTGGAACTAGAACGATTGTAGTTATGAATAAATGATACCTAAAGGATGCAAAATTGAGCAAATTGTTTCAAGTTTCAATTCAAGGTCTACTTGTGGAAAGACAATTGAAACTGGTATAACTGTGTTGACTGGACAATGACTGAATTCTGGTTTTCTAATAATCAAGCAAATGCGTCGTAGGATCTATCAAATGTGGTTATGTTTCACAATTGTGGTTATGTTTCACAGCTATGGTTTTTTGATTGTCAATTGCATGTTTCTAGTAAATGTTCAATATGTGTGTCAGGTAGATGCGGTTAAGTTTCTCACAAATGCGACTCAAAATGATAATTGCGACTCAGAATATAACATATGCAATTTTTCGCAAAGCAAATGCAAGCTGATCTAGCAGATGTGACTAATACTGACAGATGCAACTCAAAAGATCCATTGCGACTTTCTGGTGAACAGTTGCAACTCTCTGTGTATTTTCAGTGATTTGAGATATAAAACTGACGCTGTTTTCTGTGATCAAGTTCTGGTAAACAAGGACAATCATAAGACAAAGTGCTTTCAGTTTGATTTGGACTCAAAGAATGTGTAATTTGACAACAAACAAGTACAATCCTAATAGGCCAATAGGCCAAGGGTTTGTATACTTGGTATATCCCACCGATATACCCTAGATTGGTGATAAATACCTTTCCTTCTCGAGAGTGGATAGCTTAGAAGTTTGGTAGCATTGGCTTCCCTCCATGGCTCATTAACATCATTCGAGCACACCAATTTTAGATTCTTGGGAAATGACCTCCCAAGAACTACTATCTCTACTCAAGGGGATCAATAGTGAGTGCCTTTGGGCATGATACTATACCCTGCACTATAGTGAGCAACAGTTGAAAAATGGTTGGTCTCTAAAAAAATGGTGTTTAGTACGGGAATTTCGTTCGTAGGGCATGATTCATGTGGTGAGAGTCCCCTTTCAGATCCATCTTGTCATAATCATATGCGTGATTCTTGATCTTTCCCTAAGAATTCACTTTTATATACCAGTTGGAAGTCCTTCAGGTTTAGGGTGCTACTGGTCTAAGTCGTCCTAGGGTGAGTACTTTTTCCCACCAAAATAGGCCCAAATTCTAGAGTTGGTAATCATTTCTCTTACACCTAGGATCACACGGATGCACAAGGGGAGAGGATACTTCAATGTACCAAATCATGAGGGTAATTACACAGTTGTGCTTTCGCACCAAACATAGTAAACACTTGTTAATTTTAATCCAAATGAAAGATTTGCTACACTACCAAACAATTTGTTTCAAAAATTTAACTAGGGTCTTCGACATGCGTTCTGTAGAAAGATTCATTAGTAGTTTTCAGTATTGTATTCGCCAATCGTCCTACAAAAACTTAACTCCTCAAGACACGCGCTGAAAATAGAAGATTAGTGCAAAAAACTTAAATGAAAACAACAAACTAAAATAGTGATAACTTTATCAAAACTAAACAAAATTTTAAACCGTAGATATCTATGGAAAGCTAAGACATAGACCTTCAAAACCCAGAAAACGTGTTGCAAAATCCTGCAAGACAAAAGTGTTATAAACAAAAGAAAATTCGCATTTTAACAGCTAAAACTTAAAAACTGTGATCACTAAAAACGGCCATAACTTTCTCAAATATAAACAAAATTTTAAACCATTTGAAGTTTCGAAAAGCTGAGAACGAGACCTACAAAACCCAGTTAATAGTTTTAAAATATTTTATTTTTCCATTTTTCTGTGCTCAAAAGAAGATGATATTTCATATGAATTCTTGGTTGTAACCTGCAAAACAACAAAAATAAACAAGAAAACACACAAATTTCTCGACAAAAACGTCGGGTTCACCAATGTAATGTCTAGAAAATGTAGAAAGAAACATATCAGAGAAAATATGCAATACAAATCTAAATGCAATCTAAGTTATATCAATAAAGTACAAAGGAATTCAAAATGGAAATAAAGAAACAATTTCACTCAATCTACATTCTTCCATGATTTATCTTTGTTATACTTCTCCATTTCACTTGTAGTAGTATAATTGCCCTTAGATTTTCAAAGGTTTGTGCAAGTATAGCCTATGATAATGATTTAGCAAAACATTGAAGATTCAAGATAGGCGCTCCAAAAAGTCATAAGATTTCGAGAGAGATTGGAATGATGAAGACTAGATCAATTTATAGAAAATTGATTATTCAAACGACAGGCCAGGATTGAAAGATCAACGGACAGTTGAGATTGACTGATTAGTCATGCATTTTGATAATAGTTAGTAATGACATGAGTGATATAAATTAGAAATAGAATTAAAGATTAAATAAATGATTTAATCGGGCGGGGGCCCTAGCTCGGTTGGCTAAGTAATTCTGTTGCGACTCTGCTGGTCACGAGTTCTAGTCTCCCCTGTCCCCGTAGTACTAGAGGGCATGTCGCGCCAGCGCCGCTGGTCACGTTAAAAAGTTTACTAGGTGCACTGCAGTTTATAGGGGGTCGTGCTACCCGATTCCTACAGTCTAAAAAAAAAAATGATTTAATCTTCAATTTTGGTATTCGAAAATAGAAGAATTATCTTTGCAGACAAAGATAAAGATGAATTAAAGCAACTCTCTGTTTGAATGCACGCACAAGATTTAATTAATTAAATAGGAATATTTAATTAATATGCATGTACACACAATTGAGTTAGAACTAGATGACTGAATGATATGACAAATAGATTACTGTGAAATCCATTCAGACATTAATCCAAAGTTAACTGACCGATTTAAATAGATGTCAAGTAAAAGTGAATACTTAGATAACTCACACAATTATCTAAATATAGAGGAATGCGTTAAAATAGAATTCATGAATTAAATAATTCATTTAATTCAAGATTTGATATTTGAAGAATAATTAAATAAATAAGATTTATTTAATTAAGTGATGAAGGGATTTAAATGAATAATTAAATAATTAAATAATTAATTTAATTATAGTTGAAGTATGATAAAGAGTTGAATTAAATAAGAATTTATTTAATTTGACAAGAAGGATAAGGTTAATTAGTAACATAATTAAATAAAAGCGTTTATTTAATTAATCAGATAGAATAAAGAAAAGTGTGAATTAATTAAATAATTAAGATTATTTAATTAATAGAAGAAATGAAGACTATAGAGAATAATTAAATAATTGACATTATTTAATCATGACCATGAAGAATACTAATTATGAAGAATATTGAAGTCACAGGCTTAGACCAAATTTCAGTGTCTACAACTATAACTACATGTATATCAATGACCACCAACTGAGACATTCTTTGAATCTTCACTAATTCAGTGACTGCATCGAGAGATTAAAAGTACTAATTACTTCATGCAAGAAATTGTTAAAAGCACAAAGAATGAAAACATTAGAAAAAAGAAATTGTTATATATTAAAGAGAGACAAGATGAAAAGAAACTTACAAATGTCCTTTCTAATGCTTGTGAGAAGGCACCAAGGACAGGGGTCTCAAAGATGGGAGACATAGATCTTGTCAACGGATACAAATGTCTCTTTCATTCATGCAAGTCACTGAGCAAACAACACGAGAAAATGACAATGTAAAAGATATAGGAACTTACAAATCTCTTGCTTTCTATTTCAAATATGATAGATGCAAAGTGGTTGAGCAAATGAGTACATGAAGAATGAAAGAATTGGATTACTTATTGTGCATGTATCGGGAGAGGGCAATGGGAAGTCCAATGGAGAATGCAGCTATTATATATGGACATAGTGATCTTGAGTGAATATGAATAATAGGCTAGAGGAGAGAAGAGACATTGACAATTGAGTGAAAACAAATGCTTTACGGACAAAGGTCGAGTCACCACATGGAAGAAGGCATCTTCTAGTACATAGCAATATTGTTTGTGAAAGCATGCACCTTTATCAAAGCTTTGTAGGCTATTTGGAAATTCGTCTAGGAAGGCAAAAAAAGTAGGTCAACTTCTTTTCAATTCTCCCCATTCTCAACTATGATGGATATAGGTTATGTCAATAGAGAAAGATGCAATGCTTGTGAGCCATTGTAATCAATTGAATATACATTGAAAATCAATGAACTTTATACCATAGGCCATTGATGACAATTTTATTACACTCTATTGACATTAAACATAAATGGCAGGCTATGTATGCATAGGCTATTTATGAGGGTGATATGTATGCATAGCAAGAGCAACTGCAAGAGCACAACCATATCAAATAAGTTGAAAAAGCCATGACACATTTCCAATAGATATGTTTTGAATTTTAAAATGATGTAAACTAATAAAATATTTATTTTTTAGTATATTTTATGTTTGTATTTTTTGAAAAAATTAAAATATTATTTGAACATAGTTTTTTATAAATTAACACTAAAATTTAGTTGTTGATAAAATGATGAAAAATGATGTTACATGAGACGTCAACCTTTATATAGTAAATTTTATTTGTTTTCCTTCAATTTTTTGTGTGTATTTATAACTTGAATCTTTAGGGCAGGGATATATTTTTTTGCAATTTTGATAAATATATATTTTTAAATAAATATTAAAATGTGTGTATTAAAACCTAGTTGTTTCCAATCGACGTCAACTTTCATATAAATTATTTATCTAGAATAGAAAAAAAATATACCATCTTGATATAGATTCTTATATCTAGGGCATCATATTTTTTTCAAAAAAATTTAACAAGTTTTACTATTTTTCCTTAACATAGTAATCAACCTAATGTTTTGTGTCAATAACCTACATTTAGTAAAAATAAAAAAGGAAAATATAAATAATAATTAAAATATTAAAATATATACATTTTTGAAAACTAAACTTATGGATCTACAAAGGGGTATTTTTATATTTAAAAAAAAATATTTTGTACATGAGTAGAAGTTGTTGAAACATCAAGTTTTTCAAATAATTTTATTTTTTTGGTAAATTAGACTCAAAGTGGTGCTAAATATGCATTTAGTCAACAACTTTAGTTGGAAAAGTTGTGGACATATATAACTTAGCTAGAATGAATCTTACAAGGTCATATGTTTGAGAAAAAATATTTTTTAGTTAAAATTACTTAAATTCATTTGTGCTGATAAGCTGGCTAAAAGTGTGACACAACTTTGTGCTATTACCCCCACCACATTGTACAGTTGACTTTTTCTTTCTTGACCAGAAAGAGTAAACATTGGAAGATATTGTTTGCTCAAGAAATTCAAAACTTTATACCATATCGCATTAATGGCTATTGCATTACAACATATTAACAAACAATGTGTAATGTGGGATTTTGGCACCTGAATGCTTTCTAGCCCTTCTAGGGTTTTTCACCTAAAAGGGGAAACATGGGCCAAAATACACAATGTTACACTCAAAATCAATGTAATATGGATGGAATATGCCTAAATATAATGAACTAAATGCACTAAACTAAAAAGAAGATGATTTATCAATGTAAAACCTAAGAAATGTGAAATATTTGAAAACACATTATTATATGCAAAGTGATAGAAGAAATGCAATAAATGACAAAATAAAGATGCTAAATAGAAATTGTGCACCTAGAAACTGATGAAGAACATAACGAAGATTGAAAAGGTCCCTGAAATTTTGGAAAATATTATTTTTAGGCCAACTAGGACACTTATGCCATGTTGGTCAACTTAGTCCTAGATCAGGAAAAATGCCTAGAAATCTATTTCTGCCAAATGGGTATCTAAAACTATTTTTTTTTTTGAAAAACCAGTGCAGTGGGACTAAGTCACCACTATGGATGACTTAGTCCACTTCAGGTTTTTTGCAAATTTGGAAGTGGAAACGAAATTCTTCAACCTGCACTCTATTTTCTAACAAAAATCTAGATCTAAATCTATAAATATACCTGCAAAATAGTATATAATTTGATTTCTGATGGGGGGTTTGCCTCAGTCAAACCCCTAGTTGGTATTTAAACCTTAGAATAGATAAAATATGCATAAAACCCTAGGCCTAAGTGTGTCTAAGACTAGGAAATTTGAAAATAAGATGCAACCCTATTCTAATGTGTAAGAATAAGATGCATAAATGTATTTAGAACAATGCAAGACTCATCCTAAGAGACTCTAAATCACATTAGAAATGAATCTTAATGACATGCAAACCTTTAGTCTGAAGATAGAGGGAAAATGGAAGATGGAATCACTTTGAAAACAAGTCTTTAGGCTTGATTTGATGGCTAGTTGCATCTCCTCAACCTAGATTTCTCCATGATTCTCCATAGGCATCCATGATCAACCCTTTGCAATGTAAGATCTTGAATAAAGAGTGAGCTTAGAGACCTACAAAAACCCTAGCTTGTCATCCTAAAGCTTCAACTTTGCTATAGATAGACTAATAAATCTTCTTGTGAAAGACATTTGATACTTTACTCTTGAACTTGTTTGTTGAAAATGACTTAATGTCCTTAAAAATGACTTAAAAACATATATTTATAGGAAACAAAACCTAATTGTTCATTATTTTTCCATCACAGGCCAACATCCATCAAAATTTTGAATTAAGTCGATTGTTTTCCCGCTCAAAAATGAAAAATCCCCCTAAAGGGACTAAGTCGCCACCTTGGGCAACTTAGTCCCACCAGGGGTTTTTAAGGTGGGTGTTATGGAATTTGCATAATTTCAATATTGTTTATCATGATTTGTACGATTCATGAGTGGAATAGGCCTTAAAATTTAAAATAATGAGTATTAGGGACCTATAAATGTAGTTTTTAAGGGGTGATTAATGCAAGGGTGTCTAAAAGTAATTCCAAATTAAGCGTGAAATTGTCTCTTTTCCAAGAGTGTCCAATTCTCTATGCTACACAACACAAATGATTTATTGTATATGCATAAGGATGTTTTTATGATGCTATGCAATGGCAATGAGAATGGATGGAAAAGAACAAGTATATGAAGGATTATTGGGAAGCGATAGGAATGTGTTTATTGAAACGAGGCATTTTAAAGTTGTAATGTCTTTTACAGTGTCATTTTATAGTGGTTTACATCTTTGCATTTAATGGGTTAGTGTCTAGTGTTTATTGGTGTTTGCATTTTGTGTGTTAATGTCTATTCTTCACTAGTGTTGATTGTTTGTGTGGGTTAGTATCTGTTATTGAGTTAAATATTGAACACCATAATTCATTAATGTAGATTTGTTTGCTTCCCACAATTAAGAATGGAAATATCTAGTTGTATGCTTTTGTAAGTTCCTATATCTTTTATAGGGTTCTTTTTATAGTTATTTGTGTCTCTGTATTGAGAGATAGTATTGTTAAAAATGGAGGTAATTATGTAGCTTTAAAACTTGTAAAACTATTATACTGTAGATCTAAATAAGTGTTCTTTGTTACAAATTCTTTGTGGATGATTATTTGTTTAGATTAATTTTACCATTTGTAGAAATAGACAGAAGATTGTAGAAGAATAAGACCAGAAGATAGAAGTGACACATCATATATTGTGGAGAAACCCTTTCGGGAAAAAACTCCACCACCAAAATCAATAGTGCTTGTACTATTTATTCTTAGAACAAGATTACAATAATTATTTATCAATCCTTGCTTGAGATTCTTCTTTTTCCTTCAACAATTCTTCTTCACAACCTGTAATAAACTTTGATAAAACTCTCTTCAACCTGCTACAATTAAATAGAAAAATATCTTCCTTGTAAACTCCAAAGAATTGAAAATTACAAGAGGATAAAGATCCTCGCAAATATCTATGCCATAATGGTGCAAGTAGAGTTTCTACGTGAAAAACAATGTCAAATCAAGCCCTTCATCAATTTGGGCATCCCAAACTGAAGTCTTAATTGATTGATGATTACGAAGATATCTTAGAAGCTTATCCTCAAATTTTGTGCCCACAAATGGGCCCCACTTAATTGAGCCTTGTAAATATCTTCTCATGCAAAGGTGTTAACTCCAAGATGCCAAATTGGGCGCCCAAAGTGGGTCCAATTCAATCTTCATTAACTAAAACATATCTCTCCACTTTTCATGCAAACTTCATGTATGATTGATCATCCCGTGTTAACTAAAAGTATCAACCTATTATCTAACATGCAACTGAAGTCATTAGCCATGCAACTCAAGTCAACTACATGCAACTCAAAATAACTAACATGCAACTGAAGATAACTAAACCATAACTAAATTGAATTGGACTAAACTGAACTAAACTAAACTGAAACATGAACTGAACTGAAACTGAATTGATAGTGCCACTCCACATACATTGTAATTATCAATCCCTATTTTATAGGAACTTGACATGCTTTACATAAGATTTATCAATTCACCAAACAGTTAACTGAAACAAGGTGTGTCACACCTCCCATGTGTGCGCCCGTGTCCTAATATTTTGTAGGAGCTCTTCTTGGACGTCCCCACATGTTCCTATCATTTAGAAATAATTACCAATGTCAATTTACATGTTCATTTCATTTGAATTTAATCTCTTTCTAATCCTAGTGTTGGGGAACACTTTCCAAGGACTTAGGAGATACATTACATATGTTTAGAATGCAATTAAATGGCATCCTATTCCCAACAAGTATTAGTTCCAGCCTTAATCATGGGCATTCAAGAAGGTGCCACTAATGAATCATAGTATTTAACTAGTGTTTAATTTAATAACAGAAAGTCAATAATAGAAACATTCAAAGATAGTGAAGAATAGACATTAGATGGTAAAATGGACAAAGCAAAAAGTAGTAGGAACGAGCAGATACAATGTAGAGATATTAATAAGCATGAAACAACACTTTAAAGGTTATAGCAACTTACAAGTGCCTTGTTCTTCATATCGAGAACAAAAAACAGAAACATTACCAATAGACATAGATTTAGTTTCCATTAGATAATGTAATCAATTTAGTATAAGCAATGCAAACAATGGTAGTGTAAGAGGAACTTACAAATTCTGGTTTTTGTTGTTTGCTATACAATAGATGTAAACCCTTTCAAGTGACACAAATTCTAGCCTGATGTAACAAACTGAGCCAATGACCAAATTTTGTCTACTAACCATGATCAAGATTACAAATAGCTACTTGTAGTTCAACCTACTTGGTAAAAATGAGAATTCTTTGTATTTGGACTATTCCTTGGCTTTGTGACTTTAAGCTTATCAACCAAAGTATTATTTGCATTGCTTTCTCATTTGGTGAGAATAATTGCAACTACCCTTTTCTGAGCAGACTTTAATCTTGATAGCATTAGTTGTCAAAGACACCTGCAATTGAGGGCACTTGCAATTATCAAAGGATAGGCAGTTATGAATGTAGAGAACAATGAACAATAGACATTAATACAAAAAATGCAGAGCTGCAAAGTACTATAATGTAACAATATAAATTATATAGTCAGGTACAATTTATTTGTTTTTTGTTGTCAACATGTAGACATAAATCCTAGTAGGAGACACAAATTTCATTGTTATGAAACAATTTGTATAATCAAATAAAATATGCAAAAACTGACACCATAAAAGGTTTAGGAACTTACAAATGTCATTTAACTATGGCTGTCAACTAAGTCAACATGCATGATTGCCACTTTTGTTGGTTTTTGTAATGTTTAATGGATTTGTGATATTTGTTTCCAATCTAAACATTATAGATTGAAGAATGAGAAGAAGTAGATTGATAATTAAACATATGAACAATAAACCCATGTGTGGCATAAGCAGGATATTTTACTTGCCTCTTTTAATCTTGATTATCAAGCGATTGATGCATTTTTTGTAGTGCAACGAATGCAGTTTGCATTTTTTAATCATTCTGGAAAGTATATGCAATGAGATATTTATGTTAGGAATGCCTTCAAACAAAGAGGAGAAAAAAAATTATTAAGATCTGATATGATTTTGAAGTTTGTTGATGTCAAATGCCAGTTATCTACCTATTTGACCATGATTATCAACCAAATCAACATGCACAATTGTTGCTTTTGGTGGTGTTCTAGGAGTTGTGGTGATAGCAGGCCCATAAACAGCCAAGACATTGCCTTCAAATGCTAAAGTTGTAAATCCACTCAGAGATAGCAAACAATAGGCATTAATTCATAAAAAGCAAAGATGCAAAAAAACATGGCATGGCACTATAAAAGATATAACAACTTACAAGTGCTTCATTCTTCAATACCAGAAGGCTAGACATAAACCTTGTGTGAAAATGGCACTGATTTCACTCTCATCGAACAATTTGACCTATTCAGTAAACAATTCCAAAATGAAAGTGTAAAAGATATACGAGCTTACAAATGTCATCTTTGTTGCTTCCAACATGGCAGCGATAAACTATTTCAACAGATACAACTCCCTACCTCATCAAACAATTTGGACAAATGAGCAAATAAGGTAGACAAGAACTACATCTTAGTCTATGAACTTGCAAATAACAAATGCAAATCCAATGCTTTAAATGCCATGTATCCACAGTTAGAGTATGTGCAAGGACACAGCTATACCAAAAAATGAGAACACTTATGGAATATTTCCAAAAAACAGGTTCACTGCCATAATTATAGATATATGAAAAAATGATTCTACTAGGATGGACTGGATTGGTGAAATGAATTTTTATTTGTCACCTTTTGCACCTTTAGGGTTTTGCACCTAAAAGGAGAGAGACAAAGATCAACACTTCATTCAAGAACAAAGCCTTCAAATTTCAATGAAAAGGAGATTGAAATCTATCAAAGGGGATTGTCATAAAGGCTGAAAACAGATAAGAGGGGTTCACCACCAAGTGTAAACTTGGAAAATTCAAAATGTTTGAAAACACACTATGATATGCAAAAAGACCTAGAAATGCAAGTATAATGTAACCAAAAATTATGATATTTAAAGTGTGCACCTAGAAACTGGAGAAGGATGGAATGAAGCTCTAGAATTCTGAATTTGCTGCTTTTTAGGCCAATTGGGACTCATACGCCAAGCTGGGCAACTTAGTCCTGCTTCGAGTGAATAATACCAAAATAGGTTTCAAACAATTGGGTACTCAGATCTACAAAAACATCCAAAAAATAGGTATAGTGGGACTCATTCACTACTAATGGAAAATGAGTTCACTTTGACTTTTCTAAAAAACTTAAAAGTGGAATATGTAGCTCTTGGTCTGCTTTTCTGCTCCTCTAGGTGTCTGAATCCAAAACCTTGATTTTTGGGACTGTGAGTGACTTTTTATGAAGATTTTGACCTTTCCAATAGGGAGATGATTCCAACAAATTTAAAACCTATTCTTCAATCCTCTCTCAGCCTTCAAAGCACCTAGATCTGCAATCACACAAAGAAAGAGAGAAAATGTTGATTGTTAGGGAATGGGGGTTTGCCTTGGTCAAATCCCATTTAGGTAATTAAACCAAATGATGGAATAAGATGAAGCATGAACATGAAATAATGGAATTAGAACCTTGCCATGTTTAGGTTGTTGGAGATTTTCCACTTTTGGTGGACTTGACATGTCATTACTTTATCACTTCCACCTTTTGTGGACACATCATGTGATTATCTCTCCACCTTTTGTGGTGATTATCACATTACCACTTTTCCACTTTATGTGGAGTGATAGGTTTTCATAGTTGTCTCATGTCATAAGATTACGACACTTGTCATAATCTTATGCCCTTGTATGTTCTCACCTTGGCTATATAACCAAGGGGTCTCCTATGTACTTTTGATCATCATATTCTATTTACATTATTGAAAGAATATAGTTTATTCTTGTCATCTTGTTTCTATCTCTCTTATGCTTGTGCTTTCTATTAGGCCTCTAGATCTTGGGTGGCTACCTTCATAGCCAATTATTACATGGTATCAGAGCTATTGGAGTGCCTTTAGATTGTCATTTTGGAGAGATTCTGGGGGGTTCCATTTTTGACACTGTCAGTTACAAATTGAGGAAATTATTTTTTGCCCGAAGGCCATTCGGAAACCCAGATCGGTACAAATTTTCAATTTTCACAATAAAATATTTCAGTTATATATTTTCTGCAGTTTGATTAAATATTTTGGGGCAAAATATATTTTTTGTTATTGGGAAAATATTATTTGTGGCTTTGTAAGAAATTCGGTGGGCATATTTATTATTGGCATGGGATTTGTGTCATCTCTTGCCCAGGTAGCTTAGTCAGATCCGACCAGATCTACATATCATCCATCATATTGGATTGGCATTGGGAGGCTTTACCGCCTGCTCTTAGTTCATTGGATGTTGACCCAAGGGGTACAAGCATTTTTTTCTACTCTTACTGAGCCTTGACGATGCTAATAGCATTGTCAGTCTCCTATCATTGGTGTACGTCATCCATAGGGAATTTACACCATCGGCCTAAAGAAATCTTCCATCGACATGTTCAAGGCTTCTCTGTGACATTGACTTCTACCAGCTCTTTGTTTACCGGCCCGAGCCCCATCTTTCTCATTGATGGGCATCAAATCACATTACTTGACTTCATTGGTTGTTGGTACGAAGGCTTTTAGTGAAGTCCATCGATGGATACTCAAATAAATTCACCGCATTTTGTTTCCTCCGGTAGCTTCATGGACCCATTCGGCCTTGGCCCAGTCCTCCATTTTTCTGTTCTCATATTCGTCGATCGCTTAAGGATTGTAGGCATCAATTACATCACAAGGCAATGTACTCTGATCGAGCATCCTATGTCACCTACAATTCTTTTGTCAAATTTCTTTGCATCAGGAGGTCAATTTTTTGGTGCATCGGGAGGTTGATCTCCTTCTCGTAGGTACCATCTTCTACAGATTTTTCTATTTCAGGTTCTAAGTATTTAAATATGTGAGGAAATTTTATTGGCTAGAGGTCACATCTATGAGTCACATCATTTTTTTCTTGGTTTACTTTCACCAGCATTTCTTTCCATCTCGTCGAATGACCCTCATCTCCCACCGGCACTTCTCTATCATCCATGTCCTTCATTGCAGATTGGTCAATGTCTTCATATAATTACTCCTGTTGGTTTCTACAGCGGCCCTGTTAGTCCTCTTAGGCATCGACATTGATATAAGCCTGCATGATTGTCATCGGTCGATCCCATCATTGGCAGTGTACTTCAATGACTTGTCGGTGGTAGCATTTCATAATTTCTTGGAGGTCAGATCTACGTGGAGGCATATTCTTTGGCTATCATTTCCGCTTGACCATCCCTGATCGGTGGCTTTGCTTTATAATTGGCATCTCTTGGAATGGTCAAATCTTTGCATTGTACCATCCTCTGTGCTCTCCTCTCATCGGCGGTGGTCAGCATACAGAGGTCTCATCCATCTGTGGACCAGTCACATCACCAAGGGTTTGAACGAGATTCGCAGGTTTTGCAATATAAACTTTGCTTTATATAAAGTTTGTTATTAAAGCTTTGTTTAATAAGCCAAAAAATATATTTAAAGGTCACCGAGTATTGTGTAAGCATGGGTGGGGTGCCCTGCGAGTGGCATGGCCAACGGGGCACCACAACTCCACTCTACCTACTTCGCTTGCCCACCACCAATGGCAGCGGAAAGGCTTAAAATCTTTTTTTTAATAAGGTGGTCATATTGGGTGACCAAGAGCTCAATTTTTTTGACCTTGATTAGCATTTAATTTTGCACTTAGTTAGTGTAAAGTGCCTATTTCTAGGCCTTTTTTTCGTTTTTCAATAACTTTTGCTCCAGATGGAAAAAATTTGCAAACAAAATATCATCAGAAAGGTGGCGATCTCAAATTTCCCGTGGTGTTGATGTTTCTTCAGAATTTTGATATTTGGCTGCATTCATTGCTTGTCGAAGTTTGAAGGTCCAGTTGCACTCCTAAGCTTTTCAAAGTTTGTCATGCACTTTTGCATTTTGATCATGGTTGTAGTTTTCCTCTTCTAAAGTGCCACATTCTACTCTATCAGTGTACTCTATCATATTGTATACTTCTTTGGATTGATTTATGTATCTAGTGTTAGTTCCTATATACTCAGCGAATGCAGCAACTAGTTACCCATGCATTTCGGTGAGATGGACTAGTCACCATATAGACACTCCTATTTTGGAAGCACTCTACCTATTTTCAGAAGTTTCTTTCTACACCCAGAGACTTGGTGCATGGCTCCAGTGAGACTTGGATTGTACAATTTGTGCATGGCTCCAGTGAGACATAGATTGTACCAATCTACTATTGAAGGGCATTTAGTTGATGCTCACACAAATGTCTTCTTGGTTCTGACCTTATTCCTATTGTAGTGTGGATGCATCTACAATTCTTCATCGACAAATTCTGTAGTTACCTTTGAGTTGACAAATTTAGCTCAGTCACCAGTTATGTGGCATCTTCTGTAGTTGTACCCGATTCTTTATTTAGTGCTTGTCACAGTTTGGAATTTCTTTTGGAACAACATTTGGAGGACTCGTCATCATCCTTGGTCCGCTCTACATCAGTCTTCACATTGTTCTACATCATCTCCTTCTTCAGTAAATATTGGGGACTCTTGACATTGTGACATTTGAGCAGTAACTCTCCATTGAGGGGGTGTTGCATGGACTTCTTCATTCTCTCTTATGGGGGGGACTTTTTCCTAACTCAAGTTTTTATCCTTCCTAGAGCATGTTTCTTGTTTTGTTTCTCTCTTTTGGGGAGGAGTTTTGTCCCACTGGGTTTTCTCCTTTTCTCTGGTTGTGAGAGATTGCATTGTGTGTGTACATGGGTACCTAACATGGCCTAGTAGTCGGGACCCGTCTTGCATTGTTTGCATTTGTGCACATTCTCCCTAACTTGCACTTAAGGGGGGTGTTGGTGTAATTAAATGTGTTGTACCTTGTCCTAGGTCATGATTACACCTTAGTTAAGTTTACTTAGGGACCACATAGGAGGTTGTTGGAGATTTTCCACTTTTGGTGGACTTGACATGTCATTACTTTATCACTTCCACCTTTTGTGGACACATCATGTGATTATCTCTCCACCTTTTGTGGGTGATCCACCTGTGGTGATTATCACATTACCACTTTTCCACTTTATGTGGAGTGATAGGTTTTCATAGTTGTCTCATGTCATAAGATTACGACACTTGTCATAATCTTATGCCCTTCTAGTTCTCACCTTGGCTATATAACCAAGGGGTCTCCTATGTACTTTTGATCATCATATTCTATTTACATTATTGAAAGAATACAGTTTATTCTTGTCATCTTGTTTCTATCTCTCTTATGCTTGTGCTTTCTATTAGGCCTCTAGATCTTGGGTGGCTACCTTCATAGCCAATTCTTACATGGTATTAGAGTTATTGGAGTGCCTTTAGATTGTCATTTTGGAGAGATTCTGGGGGGTTCCATTTTTGGCACTGTTAGTTACAAACTGAGGAAATTTTTTTTTGCCCGAAGGCCATTCAGAATCCCAGATCAGTACAAATTTTCAATTTTCACAATAAAATATTTTAGTTAAATATTTTCTACAGTTTGATTAAATATTTTGGGGCAAAATATATTTTTTGCTATTGGGAAAATATTATTTGTGGCTTTGTAAGAAATTCGGTGGGCATATTTATTGTTGGCATGGGATCTGTGTCATCTCCTGCGTAGGCAGCTCAGTTAGATCCGGCCAAATCTACATATCATCCATCATATTGGATTGGCATTGGGAGAATTTACTGCCTGCTCTTAGTTCATTGGACGTTGACACAAGGGGTACGAGCATTTTTTTCTACTCTTACCGAGCCTTGACGATGCTAATAGCATCGTCAGTCTCCTGTCATTGGTGTATGTCATCCACCGGGAATTTACACCATCAGCCTGAAGAAATCTTCCATCGACATGTTCAAGGCTTCTCTATGACATCGACTTCTACCGACTCTTTGTTTACCGGCCCGAGCCCCATCTTTCTCATCGATGGGCATCAAATCACATTACTTGACTTCATTGGCTGCTGGTACAAAGGCTTTTAGTGAAGTCCATCGGTGGATATTCAAATAAATTCACCGTGTTTTGTTTCCTCCGGTAGCTTCGTGGACCCATTCGGCCTTGGCCCAGTCCTCCATTTTCTGGTTCTCATATTCGTCGATCACTTAAGGATTGTTGGCGTCAATTACATACAGGGCAGCGTACTCTGGCCTAGCATCCTATGTCACCTGCAATTTTTTTGTCGAATTTCTTTGCATCAGGAGGTTGATCTCCTTCTCACAAGTACCATCTTCTACAGATTTGTCTGTTTCATGTTCTAAGTATTTAAATCTGTGAGGACCTTTTATTGGCTGGAGGTCACATCTACAGGTCACATCATTTTTTTCTTGGTTTACTTTCACCAGTGTTTCTTTCCATCTTATCGAACAACCCTCATCTCCCACCGACACTTCTCTGTCATCGATGTCCTTCACTGTAGATTGGTCAATGTCTTCATATAAATACTCCTGTTGGTTTCTACAACGGCCTTGTTAGTCCTCTTAGGCATCAACATTGATATAAGCCTGCATGATTGTCATCGGTCGATCCCATCATTGGCAGTGTACTTCAGTGACTTGTCGGTGGTAGCATTTCATAGTTTCTTGGAGGTCAGATCTACGTGGAGGCATATTCTCTGGGTATCATTTCCGCTTGACCATCCCTGATCGGTGGCTTTGCTTTATAATTGGCATCTCTTAGAATGGTCAAATCTTTGCATCGTACCAACCTCTATGCTCTCCTCTCATCGGCGGTGGTCAGCATATAGAGGTCTCATCCATCTGCGGACCAGTCACATCACCAAGGGTTTGAACGAGATTCATAGGTTTTGCAATATAAACTTTGTTTTATATAAAGTTTGTTATTAAAGCTTTGTTTAATAAGCTGACAAATATATTTAAAGGTCACCGAGTATTGTGTAAGCGTGGGTGGGGTGCCCCGCCAGTGGCATGGCCACTAGGGCACCACCACTCCACTCCACCTACTTCGCTCGCCCACCACCAATGGCAGCGGCAAGGCTTAAAATATTTTTTTTAATAAGGTGGTCATATTGGGCGACCAGGAGCTCAAATTTTTTGACCTTGATTAGCATTTAATTTTGCACTCAGTTAGTGTAAAGTGCCTATTTCTAGGCCTTTTTTTTGTTTTTGAAATAACTTTTGCTCCAGATGGAAAAATTTTGCAAACAAAATATCATCGAAAAAGGTGGTGATCTCAAATTTCCTGCAGTGTTAATGTTTCTTCAGAATTTTTCTATTTGGTTGCTTTCATTGCTTGTCAAAGTTTGAAGGTCCAGTTGCACTCTTGAGCTTTTCAATGTTTCTCATGCACTTTTGCATCTTGATCATGGTTGTTGTAGTTCTCCTCTTCTAATGTTGTAATCGAACTAAAATAAAGTGCCACATTCTACTCTATCAGTGTACTCTATCATATTATATACTTCTTTGGATTGATCTATGTATCTAGTGTTAGTTCCTATATACTCAGCGAATGCAACGACTAGTTACCCTTGCATTTTGGTGAGATGTACTAGTCACCATATAGACACTCCTATTTTGGAAGCACTCTACCTATTTTCAGAAGTTTGGTTCTACATCCAGAGACTTGGTGCATGGCTCCAATGAGACTTAGATTGTACAATTTGTGGATGGCTCCAGTGAGACATAGACTGTACCAATCTGCTATTGATGGGCATTCAGTTGATGCTCACACAAATGTCTTCTTGGTTCTGACCTTATTCCTATTTTAATGTGGATGTATCTATAATTCTTCATCGACAGATTCTGCAGTTACCTTTGAGTTGACAAATTCAGCTCAGTCACCAATTATGTGGCATCTTCTGCATTTGTACCTGATTCTTTATTCAGTCCTTCTCACAGCTTGGCATTTCTTTTGGAACAACATTTGGAGGACTCATCATCATTCTTGGTCCACTCTACATCAGTATTCACATTGTTCTACATCATCTCCTTCCTCAGTAAAGATTGGGGACTCTTGACATTGTGACATTTGAGCAGTAACTCTCCATTGAGGGGGTGTTGCATGGACTTCTTCATTCTCTCTTATGGGGGGACTTTTTCCTCACTCGAGGTTTTATCCTTCCTAGAGCATGTTTCTTGTTTTGTTTCTCTCTTTTGGGGAGGATTTTTGTCCCACTGGGTTTTCTCCTTTTCTCCGATTGTGAGAGATTGAATTGTGTGTGTACATGGGTACCTAACATGGCCTAGTAGCTGGGACCCATCTTGCATTGTTTGCATTTTTGCACATTCTCCCTAACTTGCACTTAAGGGGGGGTGTTGGTGTAATTAAATGTTTTGTACCTTGTCCTAGGTCATGATTACACCTTAGTTAAGTTTACTTAGGGACCACATAGGAGGTTGTTGGAGATTTTCCACTTTTGGTGGACTTGACATGTCATTACTTTATCACTTCCACCTTTTTTGGACACATCATGTGATTATCTCTCCACCTTTTGTGGTGATTATCATATTATCACTTTTACACTTTAGGTGGAGTGATAGGTTTTCATAGTTGTCTCATATCATAAGATTATGACATAATCTTATTCCCTTCTATGTTCTCACCTTGGCTATATAACCAAGGGGTCTCCTATGTACTTTTGATCATCATATTCTATTTGCATTATTGACAAAATATAGTTTATTCTTGTCATCTTTTTCCTATCTCTCTTATGCTTGTGCTTTCTATTAGGCCTCTAGATCTTGGGTGGCTACCTTCATAGCCAATTCTTATAGGAACTCATTCACCCCTAATGGAGAATGGGTCTGACTCAAGGCATTTTAAGTGGGTGTCAGAATTTAGATATTTGAAATGATGTTTATCAGGTTTATTCTAAAAAATACACTTAAGGCCTGTAGACGTAAAATGGGGCCAATTAAAGCATAAGAAAGGCACAATTATTAATGACAAGCCTAGAAAAGTGTGAAATTTTGTTACAACACTTTGAAATAAGGCTTGGTAAATGATAAAAAGAGGTTATTTAATTGAAATATAATAATAAGATCCTAGAAAAGTGTGAAGGTATATTATAACACTTCACAACACTTTTGCAAGGCATCATAAAATTCTTATTAATTTACAAGGGCCCAAGACCTAATGTAAATGTGTTAACCACATTACAACACTAAATCAAGGCAAAACTTAGCCAAAATCCACAAGAAGAACTCAAATGAGTGTGAAAATGTCCAAAGATCCATTTTTTTGCACTACAACTGGTAAATCTTGGAAATGTTTCATGACTTCTAATCTTTTTTGATATGAGTGTCCTCTCGCACTTGCTCTTTATGTGCATGCATAACATTCTAATAATAGGCTTATGCATCTACAATGTGCCAATTTTGTTTAATGTCAATAGACTGTAATGCAATTCTTGTAAATGGCATCTGCTATAAACTTCAGTGACTTGTAGTGTTTATTCATTTCCTTATGTTGGCTCTCAGAGCAAAGAAACTTGGAGAAAAATTTGTTGCACTATCATTTGGATATTGTTTACTCATTTGCTCAGATTTTTTGCTAAGATAGATATCTTTGTCTGTTCAGAGGATTTGTTAAACAAAAACTGATTCTACAAAATAGGAAAACATTCTAAATTATCCTTTTCCCACTTTTTAAATTTTCCATGGGAACAATCCAAGTACTTAAATTTAAGTAGACAATGGGGTTAAGCAACTGTATGGGGACATGGTTTGCATTGTTTTCTCTTTTGTTCAGGTTGTTTTCCCAACTGTATTTATGGGTTGGTGTTTCTTGTTCAATGAAGAAGCTAGCATGATAGTGTGCTTTACATGATTGAGAATGAAAGTATTATTTCCTAAGCATGCATGCATTGCAACTGCTGTTAAACTTATTTAACGAAAATGATGATTAGGCCAAGGTAATTGGAAAATGTTGTTGTTTGTATTTTTTGCATGCATGCATTGCACTTGAATTTATTAAATAGAAATGAAAATTAGGTCTCGGTAATTGGAAAATATCTAAGTATAAAATCATTAAATTTGTGTAGGCTGAAATAACTTGAGAAAATAGGCAAACAACATAAATAATACTTTGGTCAACAGAATCAAAAACTTCAAAATGAAGAAATATTCAAAACATGAACTATTCTCATCTTCATCAAATAAATTGAAACACAACTAAATATTTAACTCAAGAACAAAGACTAACCCATAAAGAATAGTGAAGAATAGACATAAACACACAAAATGCAAATAACAAGAAACAATAGACGTTGGCTCATAAAATGAAAATATGTAGACCACTATAAAATGACACTGTAAAAGACTATAAACCCTTTCAACAGACAAATTTAATGATTCTATTGCCAGACATTTTCCATTTGCTTACACCTAATTTTCATTTTCGTTTAATAAATTCAAGTGCAGTTGCAATGCATGAATGTACGTAGTAGAAATTAACCATAAAATGCATAGATACAAAGAAGTATAAAATGACAAGTTGTAAAAGATAAAGGAACTTACAAATGCTTTATTTTTCAATTCCAAAATCGTAGATAGAAATGAAAAAATTCAAAGCAAAAAAGATAGAGTAACTTATAGATGCCACCTTTCACGCTTCCAACACAATAGATGAAAACCCTCCCAACAAACACAAATTTTAGCTCCATCAAACAACCCGAGCATATGAGCAAACAACATAAAAGTCTGTTTGGACAATAGACTTGAAACTTCACACCATAACCCACTAATGACGCCTGCACTTTAGTATGCTCATAGTAAATGAGAAGATGCAAATAGTAAATGCAAATGTACTACTTAGGATGCCACAAACCCCGAAAAAGATCCCATGCCAACACATGGCTATATGAACAAACTGATGAAATATTTTGAATAGCAGAGGTTTGTACAATTATGACTATTATTTAAGAAAGTTGAGTGCATCTTGTACACTTTGGATCAAAAAATAAACAAATGTACCATAAAAATGTGATGCACAAAAAGGGATAAATGTGGTTTCAAATTTTTACCTAGGCAATATAGCTACAAAAATTTGGTCTCACTAGATATGATATGTTAAAAAGCACTTTGAATTCACTCTACAAAAGAGTTGTTCAGAATATAATGTGCATGCGTTGGCTTCTGCTTTCAAAAAGCAGTTTTCTATCCAAGTAGCTGATGAAAGATATGGAATTCATGCAAAGTGGCTAATTCAAAGTGGCACATTACATTGTTAGGAATTATTTTATAGAATAACTTCATAGAGCTTTTCAATACATTGTATTTGAGGAGACCTAATTATGTCAATTGTTGTTTGGGTTTAAAATTGAAGCACGTGAAAAAAATTCAATATGATAAAGAGAGTGGGAAAAGAGAATTTGATGTCATTGTTGCAAAGTTCAAGTTGATCACTTATGCCTTTGATCACTGACATGATACAACTGCCAAACGAAAATAATTGCTTCTTTCTTTATTGATTCTAAGATGTCAATGTTAAAGTGTTGTAAGAAATATGCAATTTGGATTAGGTGGCAATGGGATAATAGTGGTTTGTATATAACTAGGTAGATCATGAAAATCTAGTTTTCATACAATAGCTTAATGGTTATTTATTCTAGATATTTTGTAGAGAGATTTTGTTTTGTTTGCATTGCAGTGGTTATTCTCCAAGTAGTTGCAAAGGCATTAAAGTATGTTGCAGTATTGGAATGCTATATTCCATCTACAAAGCCAAAGTAGTGGAACCGATTAAATGTTTAGGTTGTTGCAAGAAAAGGAAAATAGCTTGAAGCATACCATGATCTTGGTTTATCATTTGTGCATATGACAAAAAAAATTGCACACAAAAGCAAAAGGGTGTGTTCTTGTTTGTATTGTGCAAAAGCCACAAGGCATTGCATTTTTCTTCTTTACTTTTCTTGCACCCTGAAGTTCCATTCTTGGACCTTTTCACATCAAATATACATGCTTTTTGTCAAACTATCTTGAAAACTACTCAACACTATATAAATAATTACAAGTGCAGCTATCATTACAACGCCAAATACAACAAACATAGTTTTTGCAAACAAAAGAAAAAGGGTGTGTTCTTGTTTTGTATATACATATGTATATATATACATGTATGTAAGTGCATGTGTGTAGAGTTATATATATTTTTGTCTAGGTAGAAGCTAAGAAAATTTGGTCTTGTCAAATATGATATGTTGAAAAGCACTTTGGGTTGACTTTAGAAAAGAGTTCTTGACAATATAATGTACAATTTTGAATTTATGTTTTTGCATAAACTCCACATCATTCACCCACTAAGTCAAGGTTGGTGGCCTTCATCGACTACAAAAACAACTATACTCTCAAGTACCAGTTTTCCTCCAAGTAGTTGATCCAAGTAGTTTTAATTTTTGCACTAGAGACCCTAGTCTTCGTAGATACGTAGTTCTAGTCAACCAAATTATGTAGCTACTAAAATGTATATTGGAAATCAAGGAAAAAATGTTTCCAAGTAGCAAATTTTTAGGCTTCCTACTAAACAATTCCTATCGAAAACAATGTGCAAATTGTAGAGCTCCATCAATTGTGTCAGAGATGCATGTGAAGTAGCTTTATAAGTTCCCACTGCAATTGGCTCTTGTATTAGCTTGTGCCTTTTCAACAATTTTTTTTGTGACCATATCAACAAAATAAATGGCAAAGGACAAAAGGTATGGCACCTTGCTAAAGTTTTTCTCTTTTTTGTAGTTGATTTTTGTAGCGAAACATAATCTATGCCCAATGGTTGGAAGCAAACGATCAAATGCTTTTATTTATAAATTGAAATGAAAGTGAAATATTCATTGAAATATGCAAATACCAACAAAAATATGTTGCTTGATTGACATTTCAATAATATAGAAGTAGAACATAATAATAGGGGATAAAACACAAAGCAAGACAAGAATACAGTGCAAAAACAATATAGCTGCAAACAACAATACAAGGAAAAGATAATTGCTATGCAATACATTTTCTATATCGAATGAAAATAATTCTCTTGCAAGAAGAATAAGTTGTGTCAATATAGAATACAACCAAAGAACATGCTAAACTTACAAGTGTGCTCCATCATTTACAACATTTTTATTTTTAGATGAGGTGTGATCCCACAATAGTGTTTTACACTTTTTGGGAGATCCTAATTTTTGCTGAAATCACATATTTTTAGAAAATATAATGATTTAAGCCTTGAAAAGTTCCATTTAAAGGATTCCAATTGAAGAGGGTTTGATCAAACCACCTTAAATCAAACTCCCTTGAATAAAACCCCACTAATTTTAAACCATACCTATAACGAAGTCTCCTTTACACCTATCAAAATGTTGATAAAAAACCACTTTTGATTTACCTTTTGGGGGATCAAATGAATTCATTTAGAATTTATTTCTTGTAAGTATGTAGTCATTATAAACTTCCCAAAAAGTATAATTTTAAATAAATTTAATTTGATTATTATATTTATTTTTTATTTCTTGTGAATGTAGGTTTTTCACCGAAAATCAAGCTCTCTATTCTTCACATGTGGAAAAATAGTAGATTATCCAAAAACTAAAAATATCTATGCACTAGATATTGATGTCCTTGATCCAAAAAAAAAAAATTGAATTTCAATACATACAAGAAAAGTTATGTTTTAGCCAGTAAATCATGTCTAAATTATAATTGGTTTGACTTTGAAACTTAATTAAGAAAAAATTCAATGAAATGCTATGAAACCAATTCCATGCACTAGATATCATAGTTACAAATTTAAATTTGAAAAAATAGAATTTTATCCTTCATAGAAAAAAAGTTATGTGTTAGCCAAGTAACATCACTCTTTAAAAATGGTGTTTACTGTTAAAAACTAGTTTTTGAGGGAGATGGAAAAAGTGCAATCGATTTCAAAATTTTTGAAAAAAATATATTTAAAATCTAAAAAAAAAAGTCACAAATCACTAGTTTACATCATCTTCAAATTCCTCATGATTTAGCCGCTATAGGTTTAAAAACGTGAAGATTTAGTTAAAAAAAAAAATAGTTCAATGTCCAGTTTGGCCAAAAATTGTAAACCATTATTAGATGGTTGGTTGTTATTTTTTTGGTATTTGTAAATTTTGATTACCCCTTCAGTGATTAAATCTTTTTCAATGGCTAACCCTTTTTCAATAACTTCATCAAATGTGGTGACACATTATAGTTGCAAATGTAGGGCTATCTTGGGATGCAAATTTTTGATAAAGATAACCATTTATTTTTTGAGTACTTGTAGGGGGGATAAACTTACAAGGTGTCTCCATCTTTGAAGGAATGTGTCAAAATTTCCCCATTATTTTTTTTTGTTGTGCATAATTCTGCCAAAGCTATCTCTTAGTCAATATTGTATGAAAAATGAGTCACAAATCATTCACCTAAGTTAGCAAAGGATGTTATAGATCCTTGGGGTAAGTATGTGAACCATTATAAGGCTTGTCCACCAAGGCTTCTAGGAAATAAATATTAATGTTGAGACCTCCACACATCACCTCTTCCATCATTCAATCTTTTCTATTTGTATTGCATTCCATCTCTTTTATGGAGAGGAGTTTTCTTCTCACTGGGTTTTCTCCCTTTCTCTGTTTACAAGAGATTAGTTGCATCATTAGTTGTACATGAGTACCTAAAATGGCCATGTAGCTGAGACCCATCATTTCATCTTCATTTGCATCATTTGCATTATCATTTCCTCCCTAAGCTGCACTTATGGGGGGTATTGGTGTAATTAATTATTTAATTACACTTACATAAATTTACTTAGGCATTCAATTATGCCCCTAGGTTGCATTCTCTAGGTAATAATTCATAATGGGGTCATGCCACATTATTAGTTATAATTTATCTAGAAGTCTTATATTATCTAGCTTTTTCATCATTTCCTAGGTGATTAGTTAGTTAGTTGTCACATGTCATAGGATTATGACACATTTCAACATCATGTTACATACTACATCTCAACCTTGCCTATTCATACAAGGCACTTGTACATTGTTTATCGTCTCATGAATATAATCTCTCATTGCATGCTCATGTTGTAAGACTTTCTTGTGTGGGTGGCATACTTCTTGGTTAAGATACTTTGAACACTACAACTTCATTAGGGTTTTGTGCATTCATATTTTCTACATGGTAATCCTCAATAAAAGGGTACATATCAAGTGAAAGTGATGCTAATTCTACCTCTGACTGCAATGCTCTTATATCATTGATCGAACTAAATAGATCTTTGATTTTTTCCCATACCTCTTTTGGAGTTTTGTGTTCCTTAATGTGAAAGAAGAGTGAGCTGGAAACATGTAAGGCTCTCAATGCCATTGCCTCCTCGATTTGGTTCTATGTTGAAAATTTTCATACTCCCTAGTCAAATGAGGTTGTTCCTCATTTAATGTGGACCATAACCCCTTTGACTAAAGCAATCGTTGCATGCTCACTTTCCATGTGTGATAGTTATGAGGTGTGAGGATCTCAAACCTTGAGATAGCCATGAGAGCAACAAATCAAGTGCAAAGCAACAAAGTCTAATAGAAATAGATGTGAAACCTTTGAAATATGATGTGTCACTGAAAAAATAAAGCCTCCAATGCAAATAATGCTTCTCCAAAGTTTAGGATGTCCAAGAAATCAAGAAAGTGTCACAAATTGAAAAATCCTAATAAGTTGTACTTGGAGCTAAATCTGAAAGAAGTGTTTGGAACAAATAAAATAACTATGAATCACCTTCCAAATGCCACTTGAATCACCAAAATTTGACAACTGAGTGAAAAGATATGTGCTCTTGAGTTTGAATAGAAGCATTTTCTTTAGCTGGCTATAATCTATACCTATAGAAAAATCTAGAAAAATGGCCTACACCATTGTGAAGTACTTTGAATCAGCTTTCTGACGATATCCCATTTTTGAAAATTTGATACCATGGCTAAAAGTTATGGAAATTTGAAAAAAATTCCCTATTAGGGCCTGTAGACTAAATAGGTACAAAAAAATTAGCACCGAGGGCTAAAAAAAAGCCCCTGGTCACTGATATGAATAGGGGGCAGTTCAACAGTTTAAAAAAATGTGTCACTAGGTGTAATGGCGGCAATGGGGTGGCATTGCTCCTAAAGTAGATCTCTTGGTTTTCAATGTGACTGCAAGTGGGGGATTGAGGGCTATGTTGTGGATGAAGGGTCAGTGTATGGAACCAATGAAGAGATGGTGCCAATGAAGAGTAGTTGGCAGAAAAGTGATGTGACCACAGACAAAGGTCTGTGTTAGGTATGGTAGTCATTTAGTGTGCAAGGGCTAACAAGAGTTGAAAACCAGGCCAATGAAATTTCTACAGATTAAAACAACTACCACCAAATATAACAAGTGGGTCGACAAATATTGAAGACCCTGTAATAAAAACCTGGAAAAAAAATTCATCGCAGATAAAGCTGACAATCATTTTTTTTAAAGATTTTTTAATATTGCAATTTTACAATTAAAAATTTAAAACCCTTTTTCAAATATTATGTTGACAATAAACAAACAACCTCCACATAATATTTAAATGAAAAACCCCAACAAATATTTATGCCAAACTATTATAGCCTAATTTTTTTTGAAAAATAACTTGTGAATAAATTTGTTTTTCCCCAGATTATTATTGATTGGAATATTTTTTCCTGCATAGACCGTACAATTTGTACGATATAGATGCAAACCCTTGAATGGTGAAAAAAACCTTTGATGGCCTCTAGATGAAGTTATCATATTTTGACAATTTGGTAGGTGTTCCTAGGGTTTTTGGGCCTTATGAACATAATGGTGGGGTTAGATTTAACCCATTCTACTTCAAAAATCAGCCACTCCACAGATGAAGCCAACTAGCCCTTTGATAAAAATCCTTCAACCTGCAATGTGAACCTCCTTAGCTCAACTTTCTGGTTTGAGATGAATCTTCTATGGCCTATGATTTGTTACCATGCAGAAAATATGAATGCACAAAAACCTAATGGAGCTACAGTCTTTAAAGGATCTTAACCAAGAAGTATGCCACCCACACAAGAAAGTGTTGCAACATGAGTATGAAATGAGAGATTCTATTCATGAGATGATAAACAATGCACAAGTGCCTTGTATACATAGGCAAGGTTGAGATGCAGTATGTAACATGATGTTGACATGTGTCATAATCCTATGACATGTGACAACTAACTAACTAATCACCTAGTAAATGATGAAAAAGCTAGATAAGATAAGATTTCTAGATAAATTATAACTAATAATGTGTCATGACCCCATTATGACTTATTACCTAGGGAATGCAACCTAGGAACATAATTAAATTCCTAAGTAAACAAGTATGTAAGTGTAATTAAATAATTAATTACACCAACAATAACCTCATGAGATATACATCATTGTAAATGACTTCTTGGCATGCCACTCAAAATTCTTTAAGATGTTAGATGGGGTTCCCTTTCCCTTTGTATTTGTCAAATTTTGGCATTTCATAATCCTTAAGGAAGGGGATAAAAAGTATGGATTGATCAAATGAGTAAGGGAATATGTCCTCATACCTATAAGTTTAATGTGTTTTACT
Source organism: Sequoia sempervirens (assembly GCA_007258455.2). NCBI lineage: Eukaryota > Viridiplantae > Streptophyta > Pinopsida > Cupressales > Cupressaceae > Sequoia > Sequoia sempervirens. The sequence continues at coordinate 125,106 of VDFB02382550.1, forward strand.
AGTTTGGAGCCCTTTGATTATGTCTTTCATTTTCTGCAACTCTTGGGCTAAGTTGAAATAATTGAGCGGGGGATTTTGGAGTAAGTGGTTAAACATGTATTGTATGAAGGTGTTAATGGGGCATTTTTGATGTATTGGTTATATTGTGGATGACTAGGTGTTAAGGGTGGATTGTTTTTGTACTAATTGTGTTTAGGGTTTGATGTTGAAGGATTATGTTGGGGTTGGGGGTTTGAAGTTGGGGGATTGTTGATATTTTGTAAAGGAGGGTTGTTGATAGATTGTTGTTGGGGACTAGAGGTTGGTGGGTTATTAGGAGGTGGGGGTGGGTGATTATTTAGTGATGGATGTTGAGAGACATTAGGTTCTTTTTGAGTGATGTAGTTGGAATGGATGGATGAGGTAGGAGGAAGTTGTGTTATAATAGTGGGGTTGGTGGGTGAATAAATGGAATGAGGGTTAAGAGGGACAGTGAGCCTTAATTGTGATGTAAGTGGGGGTAAATTTTCAAAGGGTTGTGTTGTGTTTGTGGAGGGAGGTGAATTGGTATTGGGTTGTGTGCCAAGGAAATGATCAAATAAATTGGTAGATGATGAAGGATTATTAGAGAGGTCACTCCTTAGTTGTGAAATATTAAAGGTAGAGGGGATTTAAGCCTCATTGGCTATGAGGTTAAGTACAAGTTGGTATTTACCAAGTAAAAAGAGTCTTTCCATCATCTCTTGGTTATGGGGATTGACAACAAATTCCCTTAATCTAGGGGATTCATCTTGTACTTCTACCATGTCATCATGGGGCGTTGTTGGTTGGGATTAATTGGTGTTGTAAAAGGCTTCTCCTTGAGAATCCATTAGTTTATTTTCTTGTGATCTAGTGATTGTCATGCAAAACACAGATTCCCGTAGAAGATTTCTTTGGGATGATTGGGTTTTTATGTGGATTTTGGACTAGATTTGGACTTGGATTTATGATAGAATTATGATTAAGGGAGATTGAAAATTTTGTGTTTGAACCTTAGAATTGGTTTGAAAAAAATGGTTGAATGAGATTGGATGCTGGTTGTGGTTAGAGGATCAAGATTGATTTAGGATAATTGCTTGATTGGTTAGATTAGATAATTGATTTTGTGATGACAAAGATAAGTCTTGGATGTGAAAAGTCAATTTTTACAACAAAGATTAAGATCTAAATCTCTAGGGTGAGGTGATTTTGAGATTTTATCTTTGCTTACTTAGGATAGGAAAATTCCTAGGCAATGTTAGATAAGGATGTTTTTGAAAAATTTAACATAAGGGAGACAAATCCTCAAGCTAAATATGGACTAACCAAGGATAGAACTTAACCTAGACAATTTTAAGCTACTCCTAGATTAGTAGGATGGTTAGGAATCGAGAATAAACCTTAATGGAAAATGATCTGCATGGATGATTCAATAAGATTGGGTGAGACCAATGGTGATGTAAATGGGATGATTTTGGATGATTAGGAGATGATTAGGGTGAGATTAATGATGACGTATCCCAAGGGATAAATGGACTAATGATGAAATGATAGAAAGGATTAAAGCCAAGTCCAAGGCAATTATTATGTCAAAAGGATGGCAAAGATAGTGGAAATAATGCAAGTGATAAAATGGGGGAATAATGGTAAGTATAAATAAGAAGGATGATAAAAGAATGGTGATGAAGAATTCTAAGTCCAAGATGACATGTCCAAATAATAGGGGGTTTGAAGGAGTGATTATTTAGGGAATATAATATTTTGGTAAAGGCAATGAGGTGTAAAATAATAGGGTAAATGATGGTCAGAAAGTGGTTGAGTTGCATAACATGTCAAACTAATCAGGAAACCCTACAAGGGCACTATCAAGAGACTCAAGTTTTGTGGCCAAACACAAGTGCAAAATTTTTAGACTGAGCCAAACGTAGGTGTAGTTTCAGAGGACATAGGTGCATGCATTTATGACAAAAGAACATAATGACAATGATGGTGTGGCAGAGTGTAGTCACAAATTTTTCATAGTGTAGGCATGGGGATTTTTGGTGGAGGCACAATAGTTTTGGTCACAAGCATAGTTTTATAGTCAGAGTGTTTTGGCAAGAGATTTAATAAACTATAAAACACAATGGCCAAGCTTGATAGATTTTTACAGGGTATGGTTAATCCTTCATCCCTTGATTGATTTGTTTCCATTGGTATTGCACAAGAAGACACTCTAAGAAATTTTTCACAAGCTTAAATTATTCAAGTAGGTTTATAGACTAGTGCAGGCCCACCACCCAAGCAATCTTGGGTTAATACTCCATGATACTTGGGTGGAGCACCCTTTCTTGTGAAGGCAGATAGATAGAGATCCAATAACCTAGGGTCATCAATAGACGCCACAAGCACAACTTATGTCTCTCTCCTTGGGAGACTTACAAGCCCACCCAAAGATTTTTATCTCAACCTAAGGAGTACGTGGTGACTACACTATCAACATTCAAAGGCCTTATCTAGGTTACATAATGTTTTTCTAAGTCGTCCTATAAACACCAAGAGGGTGTGTGAGGCACAATCGTGAAGACTTTCCCATCACAAACATGGGCCGAGAACTTTTGGTAGGAAAGCTCAAACCAACCCTTCATTCCTAGCTTGGAATCACCCTAAGTAATCAGAGCTTCACCAATTAAGACACAACTAGATTGGGGTACAACTTTCATTATCCCCCCTTTTTATACCTTGCTGGTAACACATGGTTGAGGTCATCCCCTAGGGTGATGAAATCCCTAGGAAGGCCTCCTAAAGGGAAAGGGATGCTAGGTGTTTTTGATCCCCAAGATTGCATGAAGTATGAGGGGAAAGCGTGCACACAAAACTAGCACACCTTATGTTTACCTAACACAAACTAAACAAAATGAAGAAGTGCAAATATTTTTGATCCCCAAGATCACTCTAAGTGCGAGGGGAGAGCATACGTCTATTGCACTCTTCCAAACATGACATACAAGTTCATTTACCCACTACTCTACTTTTAGTACCTAATTTAGTGGAAAAACAAAATCTTCTACAAACTTCCTGCAAAACTACAAATTACTAGTTTAATTTGCTTCATCTCGATCAATTCAATCAACTGCATCACTCGTTAATCCAATATGTAAGTAAAAAAGGTGAAAAATCTAAAAAATCAAGCGTAAGCATAGCTTTATAGAATAATAGAAATATATAATAGCTTATGATGACTGGAAAAAAGCGTACAACAATTTATAAAACTTCACCTACGCACTAGGTAGAGGCATAGAAACAAACAAAACTATGCTTGTGATTAGCAAATAGATTTTTTTTAAAAATCCAACCAAGGCTTAATGTGTTGCTACTTAATCACTTCTATGCTACTGATAAACTAACTATTAAAATTGAGAGTATTGAAATAAATCTAAATGTGTTAAACCCTCTACCAAGAAGTAGAAGTGCATCTATGCAAAATAGAGGCATATTAGATCTCTATGCAGGCACAACAAGATTATGTGCAAGCATCGAAGTATAGAGCAAAATTACTACATGTCAGCTCAAAAGCGCATCATTTTCTGTGTAGGCACAACAAAAATAGAGGCCCGAGACCATATTAAAATCATGATAGAAAGCTAAATATGAAATTTAAATGTGAGTTCTTTAACCCTTTAAGGTAAATTTTAAGCCCGAAAATGAAATGTGTAATGTGTATCTAGAGATCTTGTTTAACCTAGGTAGATTTTTTTGTTCTTTTTTAGATAGTTTGTAATTTTTTTTCATCTTTTTCTTTTAATGTGAAGTTGTTTTAAACAAGAAGAAGAAATGCTAGAAATTCAAGCTACCTTACAAAACAAGAGTTGTTAGAACCTATAAACTATGAAAACTATGTAATAAAACTTGCAAACAACCCTACAAAACAAAAGTTGATAGTGAAGTTATAAAACTATGTTCATCAAACGAAAGTGCAAGAATTGGGTATGCAAGCACTGCTAGTCACAACGTAGGTGCCATGATATTAAATGAAAGTGTAGCAAGATATAGCATAGGCACTGAAAGTAGTGACGTGAGCATGATGATTCAAAATGAAGGTGCAATTTAATAGAAGTCAAGACTTGCACACTTCAAAACTTCAACCAAACTCAAATAAGGGTTAGAGAGGGATGTGGATCCCATCAGGCACACAAAAATGTGAGGGGATAATCTAATATCAAAGGTAAATGCAACTCAAATAATATGAAATCAAATGCATAACTCAAAGTTATACCTTTAATATCCCTTCATGTATTGAGCGAGCAAGAATGGACCCAAGTCCTAAAGATTTTCTCATAATTTGAATGTGGATTTCTCACTCAATATTCTTGCATAATAAGGCTATGGTTTCTCAAGATGATGTGAAATGAGGGAGAAGACTTGAAGTGCTAGGATGCATTGACTTGATCAATGGTTAGGATTGAGTCGTGATGGGAGGCATTAACATTGTGACAAGTGTCAAAAGAGGAAAAAGGGGTAAGAGTGAGGTGTGCTCACACATGTGTGAGCACACCTTGGGAAGAGGGGGTGTAAGACAATGGATTTGTGTAAGTAGTTAGTAGTGGTAGGTGGGATCTCACATGTGTTAGAGGAGGTGGTAGAGAAGTTTATGACACTTGTCATTATGAGATAAGTTTGGGGAGAGGTGAGGGAATTCAAAATTAGAGGATATTGGTAAAGGTGATTGGTAAGGAGGATAAGATTAATTAATCAAGGATTAAATAATCTAATAGGTTAGGTTGAGTTAATAAACCATGGGTTTATTAACTAGGCTTGAGTTAAAAATTGGAGAATGGGCTAATGAGGGTTAGGAAGTGGATAATGTTATATTAATTAACTCAAATGGGCTTAGAAGAATTGAGAATAATGGTGCGATCAATTAAATAATTCAGATATTTAATTAATTGGAAGAACTTTAATCTAAGAGGTGATATAATTAATTAAATAATAAAATATTTAATTAATTATAAAAAGATGAAATAATTAATTAATTAATAAATATTTAATTAATTAAGGTTGGGAAGGGGTAAATTAATTAAATAATAATATTTAATTAATTAGAAATAAGTATTGTCAGAATTATGGTGACTACAATATCTATCTAGATGTATACATTAACTAGGTTGTAGACATGCAAATAGAGAGATACTAGTAATTGCAAAACTTTATGAGTCTACCTAGTAATATTGAGATAAACCTCTATATTTGTTTATTTTCATGAGAATATGCATTTCAAAATCTTTCAAATAAATTTTTAGTCTCCTAACTAACCAACTAGTTAATAACACATACAAAAATGCACACAAAAATCATCGAAGACACTCATACAATGTCATATCTACTTATTAAATTCATTCTTCATAGGTCACAAATATTTATTATATATTTGGGATGATCCTAGATCATTAAAGTATAAAATATATTTCCCTTGTGCTAGAAATAAAAACCTTAGGGTTCGTTTTTTTATCCTTTTCACTATTTCTCCCTTCTTTCCTTCATATATCCCCTTCCATCTTATCATTTCAAGTATTTATACCACCTTTGTAGATTGTGCCAAAGATAATATGTACAATCTTGTATGAAGCACCAAAAAATTATGGCCTTAAGCATTTGCAGGGGTGCCACGCTTCCATGTCATGTTTTTCCTTGATTTAGTACAAGAAATATGCTACAATCATGCCCATTTGTACTTATATAGTATGGGGAGCCATAGTTTCATGATCTACAATAGTTCCAACCATTAATGAAATATAATAAACATGGTAGGTGGTCAAGCCTTAGCAAGGTTTTTAGATGAATTGGTGAGTGGTAGGATTTTGGGCCCATAAGGAACTTTGAGGCCTAAGGGCATGCTCCCAAAAGCACTATGGGTTTGGGGAGTCTAGGAGGACTTAGAACCTTATAATCTATTCTAAAAATTATTAAGGGTTTACGAAGTCTAGGAGGACTTGGAGCCTATTCCAAAAATCATTGAGGGTTTTGGGAATCTAGGAGGATTGACAAACTTGGAACATGTTTCAAAAAACATTATGAGTTTAGGAGGTTTGGGAGGACTTAAAACCTATTCTAGGAAGCATTGGGGTTTAAAATTTCCATCACATATAACATTCTTTCCCATCCAAATATTTTTGTAGATTCCACAACAATGAAAACAACAAGATTTGTGGTAGAATGTTTAAGTGTGTTGTCAATTTGATTGAAAGTTAATAACATAAAGTACTACTACGTAGTGTGCCTTGCGTCCACAATGAAAACTAGTTATGTGTCTAATAATTGTGCTGTAACATGATTTATAAATCATAGTTCAGATCCCATGCATATATCTAAAATAATAAAATGAATTATTTCATATAGACACGTGTCATTCTAGATGGGCAAAATTTGAAAATCTCCCATACTTTCTCTTCTCTTCTCAACTGATCAGGTAGCTACATAGCAAAAGAAAATAAATTTTATTAATCTTCATAAAAATAATTATCAAAATTTAAAGTGTAAATTCAAATAATTAAGTATAAATTAATAATGATATTAAAAAAAATATCTGATTGATTTAATATAAATGTTAAATTTGTTTAGATTTAATAAAAGTAACAAGTTAACTTAAAGTCTACAAACATCACTACCTAATAGTGGTCATGTAGATTTTTGGCCATGCTTTTTTATAGGGAAGAATATTATAGAATTTTCTAATCACATGTTCCATTTATGGAGTTCACAACTAAGATGTTTTCCCCACCCCTTATCTCTCACATGTAACACCTACTAAGATGTATTTATTTGTGGGGAAAAAGTATTCAATGAGACGTTTTTGTCAAAGGTTGTAGTTCACTCGATTGAGCATAATTAGTAAGGATGATAGTATGTGATGAAAAAGCCATCATTGAAGGTTCAAACCCCCTGAAGGTGCATTTGGTTCGACCCTTGTGTGACTTTGATGGACATAACCCCCTACATATGATTACTTAGCCAAAGGATGACGCCTCATTTAGATGTATGCTTACTGCATGGTCCCATGGGGGGGCTTGGGCTTATATTTCCATGGAGAAGGAGGTCCCATGGGAGAAAAAAAATCAGGCTACGGGATTAATTGGAATCTTTTCCAGAAAAATAGGAGCCCCTACAGTATAGGAATGAATATTTAAGCTGGTGAAATTGGGGTGGGGCTAGAAATTGCCCCTACAGCTTAGGAGTTTTTTATGCCACTTGTCTCTCATCTAAAATTTTCAATTCTTATTATAAAATAAAAATGAGATAATTTTTATTTATTTTTTATTTTTTTTATCAAAGCACTACAGTTCATTCCTTAAATTTGGGAGTTTAAAATTTTAAGCAGAATTGAAAAATTAAATCCATGGGACCAAGAACTTTAAAATATTCCTAAAAAAGCTAAGCAGCATATGCTGAGATTTTTAAGGAAGCCCCCCTCCATGAGACCGTACCCTTACTCATATTATTTTAATCTTCTATATAAAGACAAAGATGCCGACATCTATATAATCTGATTGTTTAGATCTGAAATCAACTGTCATCCACGATGTTCGAACCGGGATGCACAAACAACTTTACCTGCGGCCAATATAACAGTGAGGGATCATTCTCAAATTACCATGCCAACATTATTCTTTCTGTTATTTTGAAACCCTAAAGCGAGAAAACATGATTTGATATTGTCGATTGAAACCCTAATATGTAAATAACGTTATTTTTGTTTTTTTGCCTTCAGTCGATAAGGATATAGTGGATCTGTGTCCGGATCGAAAACGGATGATGGCGGACAACTGCTCGGGTCTTAAGGGTTTCATGTATTCCATCCAGGGGTTTCACGGCTTGGGTTTCTTCTCCCGGAGAGGCTTTCTGTGAGCTGCGGAAAGAAACTTAATTTGGGTTTCACAGTTTACTTATCTCCTTAGGTCGGCAGATCTGTGGTGGATCCCTCTAACAGCGTGCTCTCGACTCATTCTCTGTTAGAGCACACTGATTTTGATGGAGGTTAGATAATGAGGCCATTTAACCCTAATAGGCTTGAATCCCAGGTCAGTAACTGTTTTTCATATTTCCTGCACTTCAATACAGGAATATTCAGAGTTACCTATTGTCCTTTAATTGTTTTATGTAGAGTTGTAATCCCCGCCACTGAAATTACATGATCTTCTGTCTCATGTACAGAGGAGATGTTGTGTCCAAGGGTGTGAATGCCGACTGGTGTCCTACTGGGTTCAACTGGTACCAATAATTAGCCCTCAACCAAGCTGCAGATGGCTGTTTGCATGATTTCTGACTCGACAAGTGTTGCTGAGGTCTTGTCTCGTATTGATCACAAGTTTTATCTCATGTATGCCGAGTATGCCATTCCTTAGGTAACATTGGATGGTACCTCCTATCTATTGTAAGGACTTCGCTTAGGGTTTACTACCATAGCTATTTCCTGATTTCCTATATCTTATTCATATATTTTGGGTTTTGCAGGGAAGACAACATTGTTAAGCATCAACGTTGAGGCAAATTTGAATTTAATATTCAATTACTACTAAACTTGCTACCTCAAAGGACGTGAAGATGCTCTTAATTTGATGCTGTTTAGGATGCCCATTCCTATGTCTATTGACGTTTTCCACATGATCAACCCCTGTGAAATTAATAATATCAATACTTTTATGCGTCTTGAAATTTTGATTTTTTTTTTTTACAGATTCTCAACTGTAAAGTGCAGAGCTTTTTTTTTTCGGGGGTGTTAGATGATAAAGAAATGCTCTGCCCTCGACAGTTGAGAATGCAGTAAAGATTTTTGACAGAATTTCAAGACGTATAAGAATATTGGTAATGTTGATGACATCAAAGGGGTTGATTAATAAAACTGAAATCCAAGACAAAATGGCATTAAATATAATGGACAACATGGGCAGTGATGAATGTCTTTTCAGTGGGGTAAGGAATTAATTTATTATGCTTTTAATTCCTAAATATTGGTGATAAAATAGCAGGATTTTATGCGTTGAAGTGTTTTGGTTTCATTTCGTATATGAGTTAAAGCTATTCTAGGATATAGCTGGGAAATTACCTAGAAGCTGCCTGTTGGAGAATGCATTTGGTTTCTATTTGTAAGGCCTCTTAAATGTCCAAACTCCCAAAGCATGTTTTTTTGGGCTTCTCAAGTCTGTAATTGTATTTGATTTCTTTAGTAACTTGTTACATTTTAAACATTTAAGATATTGAAAATCAATTTGAGGTTTAAAAACTTATCTAATAACATATTTAGATTTTTTAATTTATCAAGTATAAATTTATGTAACAAGGATAATAGATTGTTTTTTATTAGCTGATAGGCTATTTATTGTGGGCATAGCCCACCGGAATTGTCTCACGCCCGAGAAAAATTCCACCAGTTCCAGTTGTAATGCTCAAGTCTGTATCAAATGACTTCTACAATTGTTGTATAGGAAAAGCTAACAAAGATGAATTATGCGTGTCCTTGTCGCAGGAGGGTCATCAAATAAGCACGAAGGCTGTGGACTTCGCTCTAATCTTTGGGCATGGCGTAAATATGGACAGAAACCCATCAAAGGCTCTCCTTACCTAAGGTTTGTTTCTAAGTTGCCGGTTCGGGTACGGGTTTGGGTTCGGGTTCACCGGTTTGGCAATTTTTTTTCTTCCTAGGGTACAGTCGTACTATATATATATATATATATATATATTTTAAAAATTTATAAACATAATGATAATGCCACAGACTCATGAGCATGCTCAAAATTATAATCATATGATCATAATGCCATAATGCCATGGAATATTGAAACAATGAAATACACCATAGAAAAATCTAGATAATGATATAATCTGTAATCATATTCATAATTTGCAAAAAAGTAAATAGTAAATACTCAAGTCTTAAAATGTCATTACACATTGAAAATTCAAATTACAATCAAAACAATATTTAATTCAGTATTACTATTCTTCAAATTCATCATCCTCATCATCCTCAATTGGTTCAATAACTTCAATTTCATTTGAAGCACTATCAATTGGATTGCCACTCCCACTAGGTGCATTAGTTGCCTCATTGTCATCTATAGAAGCCAAGGTAAGTTGTGCAATTGTAGCATCTAAATCAGCAAACTCAAGGGTGAGATCCCAATTCTTTGACACACCCTCATTGTATTCATGTTTCTTATGTGATAAGAGACGAAGGTTGGAGTGTACATAGACAAAATCCTTTGCTTTTTTTGCACCCAAACAATTGCGCTTCACCGAGTGGATGAAGCAGTATGTACACCAATTCCGCTCAACTGAAGAGGAACTTGCCACCTATTGATTATGCACACAACATTTAGTAATTACTATTAGTATTTAATTTTACTTGCCGATAATAATCATAATATATAGCATAATAGCATTGAATGGAAAACAAAAAAATAAATAAATAAAAAGATACATACTTGGGAGAGTATTTTAATTGCAAGAGGTTGCAAGTAAAATGGAGCCTTGACCATGTAGATACCAACAATCATCAACATTTTTCCTATATTTGTCTAGATGAGCAGAAACATCATGATTTTTTGCAGATATGAATTGGCTAAACTTGCCCATGACAATGCTTTGGATTTCTTCATCTACAAATATCTTTCTAAATGCAACCTTATAGCCAGCAGCAACCTCTAAATCCCCATATGGTGCCACCCTTCTCGGCAATGAAAGTATCTCTTTGCTATAATACTTTGGTGACAAAGCAAATACTAAGAGATGTAAAGGGGTGGCCATCTTGTTCCAACGGTCAACAATAATAGTTTGCACAGTTTTGAAAAATGTTTCCGTTGGGTCATGTTCCTTGGCATCTATTATTGCTCTTATTTTCTCCACCATGGAATCCATGCCATCATAAATTTCACCCAAACATGGGCGATCAGTATCAGCATACCTAATCATGCTCATAATAGGCTCGGTGAAATTTAAAACATATTCCACACGAGCCCACCACTCATCATCTAAGATCATTGCTTTCACTTTTTGGGCTCTTTCTGTGCTTGATTGCCTCCATACACTCCACAAACTGTTGATGACCATAGAACCCAAGGCCTGTCGCACCTTCAGAAGTCATCTTAAGACAATTGTGTGAGATGCAAATCGAGTTTCAGCAACCTAACATTGTAAGAAAATGCATGTCACAAATCAGCAATGAAAAATTAAAATAAAAAAATAAAAAATTATATTAAAAAATCAGATTTAAATTACCTTAAGCAACTCCAACTTGGAGAAGGTCTTGAAGATGGCTTGTGACATATGATGATTAGTCACAAACATTTGGATCTCCTCACCCTCTGCGTAGATTTGCTTGACCCACTCAATTTGTGTACCAATCTTTTGCATTATCAAATTGAGTGAGTGGACTGCACATGGTGTCCAAAAAATGTGACCATATCTAGCCTCCACTATAGCCCCAGCTGCCCTACAGTTTTTAGCATTATCCGTTATGACTTGGACAACGTTTTCAGGCCCCACCATTTCAATGGATTCTATGAGGATATTGGCAATAAAACTTGCATCTTTTATTTTCCCTTCACAATCAACTGCCTTCAAAAACATCGCCCCTTTAGGGGATACTGCTATAACATTGATCAATGGTCTATTTTTGCAATCCTTCCATCCATCAAAATGATGGACACACCTGTTTCGACCCATGTATCCTTGATTACTCTCAATGCTACCTCTACTGAAGATTTCTCCTTTGCCAATAAGGTGGTCCACACCTTTTCATACCCAAGACTAACATAATCAGGAGTTGTCTTAGAAATGGCTTTCACCATTTCCCGCCAATAAGGTGATCTAACAAGGTTGAAAGGAAGCCCATTGCCATAAATGCAACGTGCAATGCTCTCATTTGCCAACTCCCTTGCTTCATTTTTGAAGGCTCTATCCAATGGGCCTCTTTTTCGTGTCACCGACATATTTTCTCCTTCAGAAGATTGTGCCATTTCCATGAAAGGATGTGGGCCAGCCGGTTCTGATAAGCCACTAAGTCTTTGCGAGCTTTTACTTTTATTTTTACCTTTCTTCATAAGAGGATGGTCTGTAGCCTTTGGTGATTTGAATGCCTTGTCAGCATCCTCTTGTTCTTTAATATAACCCATTATTTGATCCTTTGTCAACCCTTTTTTATTTGGCCCAAGGCAAGGTTTTATTCCTTGATTACCAATAGCACATAAATGTGCTTTCACTTGAAAGTACGAGCTCTTATATGTAGTTCCACATTGGCTGCAACGCCAAACATAACCCCCACCACCGGGAAGTTGTTGAATCATTGTCGTATGTTGCCAAAGAGGTGAGCCTGGATCATATTTAAATTGACTCTCTGCACCTATTCCAACTGAAGTAGAACTATCGGCCATTTTGTATGAAGATATGAACCTAAAATAAATAAAAAGAAGTAATTTTTTTTAAAAAAAATGGGCATTATAACCCCTTATTTTGCATAAAATGTTCTTAAAAAATTTCAAACCTTACTAGAAAAAAAAAAAAACTTGAAAAATCTTCAAAAAAATTATTGAAAACTAAAAAAAGAGAGGATAGATTCACTCACCTTTGATTGCTTGATCTTCTTAGTGCACCTATTCCTCTCTTGTTTCTATCAGTTGAACTCCTTCGTAGCTCTTACAATCTCACCTTAGAAAAAAAAGAGAAAACCTGCAAAAATCAACTATTTTAGCTTGGAGGCAAAAAAATGGTGTTTTTGCTTTTTTGAGTTTGCAAAATGAGCCTCATTTGGTTGGCCAAGTCAACATAAGGCAATCTGGGCACTTTTTAGGGTTTTATTTTTTGTTTTTAAGTTGTGTTTTTGCCTTTTTTAAGGCTGGACGACGTGGGTCCTCCCGGGTTCTTCTGGGTTCTCCCTGGGTTCGGCCAGGGTTCTTCGTTTTCAACCTGGGTTCTTTGTGGGTGACGGACCCACAAAGAACCTAGGTTGAAAACGAAGAACCCAGGCGAACCGAACCCGAACCCGAACCCGAACCCGAACCCAAACCCACACGTATTTTGGCGGGTTTGGGGGGCTAAACTAAAGGACCCGGTAACATAGGTTTGTTTCAATCCATGTTATTCTTTCTTAATGGTTTGGGTCAATCACAGTGGATTGTGGTTTTTAAAGTGCTTAGAGACTTAATTTTGTGAAGTATTTGGCCCTGCCCATGGAAGTCCAGAACTGTAGCGTTTGAATATTGAAATTGGGGAGGTGTTGTATTTACGTATTGTTGAACAGGGGCTACTACAGGTGTAGCAGTTCAAAGGGGTGTCCGACCAGGAAGCAGATTGAGCGAAATCAGGCAGATCCCACTCTACTTGTCATCACATACACTGCAAAGCACAATCATGCCTGTCGAAACGCATTTGCGTAAATATGGACATAAACCCATCAAAGGCTCCCCTTACCTAAGGTTTGTTTCAATCCATGCTATTCTTTCTTAATGGTTTGGGTCAATCACAATGGATTGTGGTTTTTAATGTGCTTAGAGACTCAATTTTGTGAAGTATTTGCCCCTGCCCACGGAAGTCCAGAACTGTAGTGTTTGAATATTGAAATTGGGGAGGTGTTGTATTTATGTATTGTTGAACAGGGGCTACTACAGGTGTAGCAGTTCAAAGGGGTGTCCGATCAGGAAGCAGATTGAGCAGTTACGCAGATCCCACTCTACTTGTCATCACATACACTGCAAAGCACAATCATGCCTTTTGAAACACATTTGCATGGTCTTCGAGACAAAGTGCATTCCGTAGCAATACCCAGGAATTGTCTGCCCCCCCACTACACAACTTTAAGGCTCCTCTACTCAGACCTCTGCAAAACACACTCTTGACACATACGTAATGGACGGATCAGCCCCAGCCCCATATTCACAAGAAATGATGGGACTTAACTGTATTCAAAATCAACAGGATGAGTCTGCAGGGGTAAATCAAGGTTCAGTGTTTAGGGCTGACCAAGTGCATGACCACGAATTATTTGCAGGTCTAGGAGAGCTCCCGAATTTATATCCAAAGGATTTCACAATACATTCAGATGAGGTATTGTTAGCTCGTTTGGTTAACAATACACCCGATTCATGACTGGTAGCGGCATAAATATTTGGTACTAAAACTGTAGGGTTTCATGATATTTTCGGTTTGTGAGACTGATTTTTTGTTGAAGTGGGTAGAAGTAATTGTGTGCCATTGATGTTATTAGAATACGTCGTCTTGTAGGAAAGCATTAGATATTGCAGTGATTCCTTGATTTTGCTAGCGATGATGGATTTTCAGGATAGATCATAAATTGAGAAATGCCATGTGTATTGACTTGAAGAAGCTTTCACTTATGTTTATGCCCAAATCGTTGTATCTTGTGCTTCTCTTTCCCCATATTTTTCTCAAAATGCTTGAAATTAATCAATCAATCAATCTCAATCTATCTCTATTAATTCTTCTGTCAGATCACTTGAGTAATATTGGCGCACCTCATCCTGAAACACCCATGGAAACCTAAACCCAGAACGGTCAAGTCTCACTTTCGTCTCTACTTGAGATAAAAGCTCATATTTAATGTCCTATAACTCTCCTTGATTTGGGGTTTTTAATCTCGTAGTGCCAAGCTGTAAGGAGATATGTTTACTTTATAGTTCAATGCCTTTGTTTGGTCTGTTTGTAAGCCAATAATTTTCTGCTTGCTCCACATTTTGACTATACTGCTCAAAGGATGCCACAACTTTGAATATGGTAATAATGTCACTATCTGAATAAATATTGTAAAGAAAGTTGTAATAGATTCTTCACAAAATCATAGTATTATTAAATTATTTGATGCCTGAAGCTCTCACAGTGTGCATGTTTGTGTTGGTTTTCTTTTGGGATAACTGTTTATTGTTGTATAAGGCCAAACATTTTCAGTTCCTCTTTGGACTCTTCTTCAAGGAAAACATGTAACAATGTATGCTCTGAAGGAATCAATGCCAACAGCCCTTTGACATCTTGGCTTTACTTTATTTGTAATCTGAGAAATTTAGTATCAACTCCAAAGACTTTGCAAAACGTTTTAGCCTCCTTTGTTGGCATTGCTCCCAAGAGCTGTGTAATCTGAATGAATTTTATATCTTCAAGTGCAAATACAAGAAAACCATCACCGCAGGATTCTATATTTAAATGAGAGAGTTCAAAGCTCAGAAAGGAAAATCAATTCCTAATCTAAACTGTTAATCTTTTAAATGGGGCATCTTACTTCATATATACAACCAGACATATAGCATATATTCAGATGGTAAATTGGTGCATCGTTTGGGAAGTTCAACATTTCTATTCTCTGTTGTCACCTCAGAAGGCTCATCATCTCAATATGATATGCTCAGTGCTTGCTAGAATTTTCTTTAATAATTTTCATTCTCTTGTAATACATATTCTCTTCACAACCCATATATATATTCTCTTGTGTTACGTCTTTTTGTGTGCTGAAGAATTGTGTTAATATTTCACAACTAAAAAATCGCGTTAATATTTTCGTGACTGAAAAATTGGCGTTAATAGGGCGATAAGATAATGGGAGTTTTCCAATCCTTATCTAAACAGCACCTGCATGTGAATAGATTAAAGCACCAATTGAAGAGAGATAGGTTTTCGGCTCATCCGAAAATATTTTCTATGGTAGGGTTTCGTAAATTTTTCCTCTAAACTTCGCCCTTTTTTCCTCATCAGCATTGTTGACAACACGACACAAGTTGTGCAGAATCTTAAGGTAAATCACTTGCCATAGTTTCAGTGAATTTTAATTTTTTGAAATTTGTATGCGACTTAAAACAATTCTGTTTGATATTTTTAGGGTTTAAAATTACAGGGTTTGATATTGTATGGTTTGAATTTGATGCATATAGCATGTTCTATTATTTTTGGAGTAGTGTATCAAATGAATTTTGAGGGTTGAGATTTTGGCTGCATAGCACTTTGGAGCCTCAATCTCTCCGTGGTGCTTCCCCAAGAGTTGTACAATTTATCGCATCTTGAACAGCAATAAAACTTCTTATATATACCATTTAGTCCTTGCATCTAAGTAGAAAATGAACTATTTCTACGCTTGCTACTGGTGTCAACAGTGTATAAATAGAAGTATTGTAATGGGCAGCTTTTGCATATTAAAGTTTAGAATTAATTTGAGAGATGTAAGCTATCGCTTTACATTATAGCATCCGACAAACTCATAGAAAGATTACTTGGGAGGACAAACTGTAGGAATAACGCATGCACAAACTTTTTTGAGATTCTCACCTGTAAATTGCTTGGAGCCGACAATGTTAAGGTGCTTTTTGGGGTACACATCCATCACTCCATATATAAACATAAACTGAGAGCAAAAGCCATATAAAATAGAGGAAGAATTTCTTATTAGAAGAAATTTATTTGCTTAGAATCCATTTTAAATACCACGAGTTAACATAAGGAATTTAACATGTTTGCTTCAGAGGTAAACCAGAGGATCGTTCCTCACACCCCTGCTCAATCTCTTACTAGAGTAGATGATGAGCATTTGAAGGTACGAATGATGGCAAGAATATGCCCATTCCTTCCTAAAGAAATCAGGCAGCCAAAGGGGAACCCAAGTCTTGCCTAACTGTAGCAAAACCCAATGGAGATTCACAAATGGAACATGTACTTAATGTTGAGGAAGATGAAACCAACATTAAAGCAGACCTTATAAATTAGACTTTTGCTATGATCAAGAAGACGAGGTGGAACCAATTTTTAATTGAGAAGTTGAAGGCATATTAGCAGGATTGTTCAGGGGTTATAATGCCACTGTATTTGCCTATGGTGCAAGCGGTAGTGGAAAAACACACACAATGCAGGGAAACAGAAAAACACTTGGTCTTATGCCTTTAACAATTACCGGCCTTCTGTCAAAAGCGCAAAACTCAGAGACTAGACTAGAGATTTCCTACTATGAAGTTTATATGGACAAGTGCTATGATCTCTTTGGGCACAAGACCAAATCATAGGTACCCATTTCATTGTATGAAGACTGTGAGGGTCATGTCCAACTCTTGGGCCTTAGCAAACTTTAGGCTTCTTTTGCAGGAATTTGAGCAGATATTGAGTTATGGGTGTCTGGGTAGGACAATTGGTCACACAGCCTTAAATCATGTGTCCAGCCATGGGGTGCTTGTCTTTTGGGTAACTTGTGGAAATGTTGTTGGCAAGCTTAATCTTATTGATCTTGCAGGCAATGAGGACAACAGAAGAAGTAAAAGTGAGCGAATTGGTCTCAAGGAAAGCTCCACAATTAACCAGTAACTCTTTGCCCTGTCAAATGTTATCCAAGCTTTGAATGCCAATGAGAGGAGAATTCCATATAGAGACAGCAAGTTAACTCGTATATTGCAGAACTCACTGGGAGGAACAAGGCGTACTCTAATGATTGCATGCTTGAATCCAATTTCCTTCTCTGAAGCTTTATACACACTCAGTCTTGCTGCCCGCTCTACCCAAATAGTAAATCATGTTGTCAAAGCCAAGGTAGACTGCAAGCTGATTAAACCCAAACAGAGTTTGAATGAAGCCCACTGATGTTGACTTCTAACTACCAATTTGTTCGACTTATTTGTAGCTGAAACCAGTGTTAGTTCTTTTGTGGATTAGCAGTTAACACATGCATAGACTCGGTGAATTGATCTAGGATTCACTTCCTTATAAAGGAGACATGTCCCATCCACAAATAAATAGTTTCAATCACAGCACACGTCAACTAGAAATCACACACAATGCTGCATGAATCTATTTCTGGTGTGATCCCACCAAAGATTTTCACTTCTATGGGGTACTGTGCACTGCTCAACACATCTTGCATGTTTCCCTCTTTGATCATTAATGAAAGGAATTTGTTATTGGGTATATGTTGTTATTTTATTGGTTTGATATGATTGAATCTTAGCATAAATCTGAAAATTCATGATGGACAGCATGCTAATCACAGTGTTCAACAACCATAAGGCATCTGGGTGGCATATCTAGATAAACAAGCCATAGGAATATTTTCAAGATTATGGAATGAAGACAGCTGGGCAATTCAAGGAGAGCTTGTTAAGATAGACTATTCACAGGCAACATTTGTTGCAGCTTACTGCAATTTTAAAGTGGTGGAAGAAACTACAGTGGGTGGAGAAAAACTTCATGATATACAACTACTGCAATAACAAATAGAGATATACTCTACCTCCACTAGAATGTACTACAGACGTATCAATGTAAAAACTTTAATATGCTTTGTCTCTTTGCAATCATGGCAGGATTGCAGTTTAGTTTAAAGAGGAGATTTTTAACCAGATACTTAAGAATAAAGGTTCGTAGTTGGGTCAAAAAAAATTCAAAAGGTTTTATTATTTTACATGTACCGATATTATTTGATTATAAAGTTTAAATCACAAAATTGCTCACTATTTAAGTTGTAAATACCAAAACAAAATGGTCAGTTTTTATTATGCTACAAGAATTAAATTCATATGGAAAACGCCTTTTTAATTTGTAAAGCATTCTATCTTTAATCAATTCATTCCCATTTGCTTTTAAAATTTAAGTAAAACATGTCAAACAGCTTAAGAATCATAACAAGCATCGGTTGTGTTCATAAATGGATAGTTTTTGTAGATAAATACATAGTTGACAAAAACTTAGAAATAAGCTCAATTCTCAGGACAGGATTTCAATTATGACATGCTATTCACTATATAATATCAATTTGTAAATCTGATTGGAGACTCATATTAATATGCAAATATCATCTGCACCTTTTTTTTAACCCCGTAAATTGCATGTTGGTAGAAATATTAATCTAGGAAAATAAGTCTAATGTATTTTTAGATACACATTTTTATATTATTGCTAACAAATCAAAAAAAAATGTAGAGAGAAGATGTGCATACAGCAGCAAAAGTTTTTTATGTTTGAATTATATGCAAGTTTCTTTATAGTGAACTGTAGCAGTGGCCAGAAAAAAGAGTATTTGGAAGCAAGGTGTTGGTGTATAGTAGCATTACTCAGACTTAAAAAGTCTTTTGTTTACTAGAAATCATTAAAGTATTAAGATGAAGATTTTAGCCGATAGGCTATATATGGTGTGAGATTTGGCCTGAAACCTGTCTCACGCCGTGAAACTAGGAAAGTTTCCCAGAAAACAGCTAATAGTTTCAGTCTACTGACTTCAATCTCCGATAACCTGCGTAAAGTCTCTGTCACCGCCAAAGACTTTATGTCACCGCCACATTTTGTTCGTATTTATGTATCCTTTGTCATAGATTTTAAAGGCCCTCCCGTTTCTAACCACGGGTCTGTCAAAGAAAATGAGGATGCTCAAAATCATTCACTGTGCCCTTCAGTGGGCCCTAAAGTACAGGTCCGATTGCCTTAGCAAAGTTGAAATGGAGCCTGCTGTTTCTGGTTCTCTCTGATACATAAACAAGCATTTCTTGTTCCTTCTCTTCATGGTGTGGATTGGATTCTGGAGATGAAAGGACCGCTCCTTGAAGGAGAAGCTGTAACTCACCACCCTGGCCATATGAAAACCCATGCCACTTTCATAATAGTTGCAGTCAGCTGAAGGAGCTCTTCAATGAAGGCTCTGGAAAGAGGAATTCATTACATGGGTTCAAACGTCGGAGACTTCAAGGTATGGTTTTTCTGTTCTGCACTGTGAATTGCAATAATACCAGTCTTGTTAAAACATGGAAAAAACCAAAACATGACAACAATGGCATACTAACACCCGATAAGAAGAGCACTGTCGTATACAAAACCTTATGCAAAGAATGTAAGGAAAACCCATTGAAAGAAGCAGAAGGCATTTCACAGGTTGCAGAGTATAGTGGCATCGGGATAGATTCGTCTAGCTATTATTCTCTCTTGCAAGAGATAATCAACAAGAGAGCCCTTGCAGAGGGAAAACAGGACCATGCACATATTCTCAAGAGTGGACATACGGGTAATGGCTGGGTAGGAAATAAGCTTGTTATGTACATTAAATGTGGAAGCTTGACAGATGCAAGACGAGTGTTTAACAAAATGTCTCAACGAAATGCTTTCTTGTGGTCTATTTTGATTGGAGCATATGCTCGCTGTAGGCTCTGGGAGGATGCCTTTAAGCTTTTGAATTGGATGCAAGGTTTATGCATCAGGGCAGACAATATAATTGTTCCCAGTGTTCTCAAGGCGTGTGCTGGTTTAACGGCTCTGGAAAAGGGCAAGGAGGTCCATGGCTATATCGTTAGAAATGAGTTTGAGCTGGATATTGTTGTTGAGAATGCTTTAGTAGACATGTATGCAAAATGTGGGTGTGTGGAATATGCCCGCAGGTGTTTGATAAGATGTCTGAGAAAGATGTGGTTTCGTGGACTACAATTATTGGGGTATATGCCCAGATTGGGGTTAGTGAGGAGGTCTTGAGACTCCATAGTGAAATGGAATTGTCAGGGGTGGATTCAGATGCAATTACTTGGAATGCTATGATGGCTGGATTTGCACAAAATGGGCAGTGCGATGAAGCCTTGAAACTTTTAAATCGAATGTAGTTATCCGGTTTGAAACCGGACGTGAACTCATGGAATGCAATTGTTACAGGCTGCGCCCAAAATGGGTATGCCGAGGAAGCATTGGAAGCTCTTTATCAAATGCGTTTGCCAAGTTTCTCCTCCCTGTGGGTCCCATTAATAACTATGATGTGGAATAGAAAATTTAAAGATATTACATATTTGCCTGTGCCAATAGGTCTATTCAATCAACCACTTTGTTGATGGTATTACTTTTTTCTTTGATAAGCAATGGCAATTCTTACCTGAAGCTCTTCAACACTCCTAGGCAAAGAAGTTAGGGGTCTTCTTTCTCACATTTTGATTTCTGAAAAATGTTGTCTTCAATCACAATAGTTT